>JAQQAE010000709.1:0-30239 GCA_029823295.1 Pseudamia nigra
ACCTGTGGGACATAAGCACTAACAACATTGAACATCACACCTTCAATTTCTAACTTGAGACTCATCACTCTGTCTGACACTTACTAGTTGCTTTTCAAATTGCAACAAGTGCATGTCCACGCACTCTTCCATCAAAGGTCCCATAAAGTAAAAATCTACATGTATACAGGTGTTAGGTTTATATGAGCCCAGAGGAACCCACCTAACAAGATGAACAAGAATTGTTGTGACATTATAAGCCATACCATTTCAAAGTAATGTATTAGTCCTGCCATTGATAAAACAAGGCAAAATCTAATCAATTCCCTTATTTTTATGAACACCCTTACATAAGTATTTCATAGATGTACTATACAGCTATACAGGTATAACTTGCATTGCACAGTGCAATTCATACCAGACAATTGTTTGATTAATATTGTACTTGTGAACAATTTACTGATTTTTAGGCTACACTACTATAGATTAGTTAAATTTTTAATTTAATCTTTAGTTAAATCTCAAGAAATTTTGACTAAATGCCTTTATTTTCAATAATATTGGGTGTATTAGACTGTGTAAGAATAATAATAGTTATCAAGTATACAGTGGTGTGAAAAAGTGTTGCCCCATTCCTGATTTATTACTTTTTTGTATATTTGTCACACTTATATGTTTCAGATCATCAAACAAATTAGAATTAAATAATACATATAAGAAAACACAAGTAAACATATAATACAGTTTTTAAATTGAGGTTTTTATTTTTAAGGTGGAAAAAAAAAATCCAAACCTACATGTACATGGCCCTGTGTGAAATAATGCTTGCCCCCTAACCCTAATAACTGGTTGGGCCACCCTTAGCAACAACAACTGCACTCAAGAGCTTGCAATAACTGTCAATGAATCTTTTGCAGACACTGTGGTGGAATTTAGACCCACTCATCTTTACAAAATTGTTGTAATTTAGCCACATTGGAGGGTTTTCGAGCATTTTAAGATCATACCACAGCATGTCAATGGGATTCAGGTCAGGTCTTTGACTAGGCTGCTCCAAAGTCTTCATTTTGTTTTTCTCAAGCCATTCAGAGGTGGATTTGCTGGTGTGTTTTGGATCATTGTCCTGCTGCAGAACCCAAGCTAACCCTAACCCAAGCACTTTTTCCACACAGGGTAGGTTGGGAATCCCAACACAGTAGGTTGGGATTTTTTTTTCCTGAAAAATAAAAACTTTCATTTAAAAACTGCATTTTGTGTGTATGTTGTTTTCTTACATTTATTATTGAAATTTATTTGATCATCTGAAACATTTAAGTTTGACAAATATACAAAAAAGTAAGAAATCAGGAAGGGCAGGGTAGTTTGCAATTATAGTGTAAATTGATCTCTAGGGAGATTTTTGTCCAATTTTTGTGACGTGTTTTCAAGTTTAATGTTTGCACACAAGAGTTTAAATGAAGCATTACAAAATTATCTCAATATTTTAAATAATGACTACTGGACTGGGTTAACATTGAATAGACTGGCCTGTTGCTACTCAAGACTATATAAGCAAAAGTGTTTCATGTCTTGTTATTATAAAAGCACCGGCCTTTTTGTGTATTATTCAATAATGACTAGAATAAATGTCACTGGTAATGAACCTCTGGATGAATACACAGTCTATTAAGATCAGCATCAGGGAAAAGTGCTGCACACACCGTTGATTTGAGGCAGCTGCTGTGGACTGTACTGTATATCTGGCAGATGTGACTTAGTCATCATCCAGCCTCAGTGGGTGCTTTTCATATCCCACAAGGCAACAATCTGGCATTTAGTGCTAAATTTAAAATGGTGCCAAGATAACTCAAACTGCCCACTACTGGTGTTGACTGGTGCAGTGACTGAATGTGGCAATATAAAGTGTCGGACAATGCACATGCATTAACTTTAGATCGCCCAAATAGAAGAGATGTGATACAGTTCAGGAGACAGGACAATTAAAACACAAGAATGAAGAATGTAATTTTCAAATAGCTCTGCTGGATGATGCAGTGAGTCAGTCATCATCAAAGCTCCCTGTGCAGCTTGCAGAATATTAATTTATTCATATGAAATGGGAAGGAAATACAGTGGCCTGGCACTTAAAATATATTGCATCTTTTGTTCCACATTAAGGTCTAAAAATTTTGGCTTATTGTTGCTTATTTCTGTCGACTCTGTTGCTCATTTTGTTAATTTTGTTGATTATTTTGTTCACTTTCTTTAATGATTTTGTTCATTTTGCTCATGTTGTTTTTTGTTAATTTACTACTGCAACTTAAAGAATAACAATATCATATTCACATATTATATTTGAAAGTCTGACCACAGAAGTGCAATTCTAGAACTTTGACAACAAATAATAGATTACCCCTGCTGTATGTCACGTGTGATTAGACTAGTTTCTATGGGCTTTACAGACTCTAGTAATTCACAATGCATTAATTTACTTACTGTTGGCTAGTGCATTAAGATGAACAAACACAGAGGTACATTTTGAAATATCAAAAAACACATTTTTAATAATTTTTCAAGATTTTTCTTTGTATTTTCACCACAAAAACTTCACCTTACAAAGATAATTTCATTTGAGTTCTTAGATACACTGTAACAACCTTATCCTTATTGAGGCTCTAGTGCAGAGAACATTAACGTAGCTGTTGGAAATACAATAAGCAGTGACCAAAAAAAAAGGATGGTTTAACATTACAACACTGTAGATCAGCTTGCGTTTTCACATTGCAGCATGTACAACAAAAATATTACAAGAAGGACAGACTCCTAACTTCTCTCATTCTTGTCCTCCGGTAAGTTTATGGAACAGTTCTTCATCTAGTGTCTCATTCTGGTCCTTAGATCTTGTGGAGAGGAATATATAACCTCCAATGAACTCATGGACCACTTTGCAGTCGCAGCTCACACAGCAGAAGGCTATTGTCACATTCTGGTCAAACTCGATGGTCACCTGAACAGACAAACGTAGAAGTCATGTGTTGGAGGTATGTTTCATGTATACATTGTGAATTCCCCCCCGGGAGACGGGACAGGTGAACGCATTAGACACGGCGCAGTCATCTCTCACCTGTCTTATTTCCCAGTTGACGTTCCACTGCTTCATGTTGGCAAACCTCCACGTTGTGACAGGCAGCCCGGAGGACATGTCAATACGAATCAGACGGTTGTACGAGATCCCCAAAATCTCATCTTTCCTGCTGCCTTTAAATCTGGAACAAAAATGGAAACGATAGACCCACATTCTTAAATATTCAGATGAAATGTACCCATGGATGTACCTGGAATCAAACAGATAATAACAGTGGAGCAAGTACACTTGTTTGAATACTGTACATAAGCACAGGATTGAGGTATTTGTATGAGAAGTTATGTTTTATACTGCTTTATAGTTTCACTTCACCGCATGTTAGACTAAATATTAAGATTTGACACAATGAAGCATCCTGTGTATTTGTGTAGTAACTAAACACATCCGTTGTACCTGACAATGTAGTAGTTGATGCCAAACTCTGGAAGTGACTGCCAGGCCTGAATAAAACGCATTTTGGCCTCCATTAGCGACAGTCGTGCTATGTTCTGATGAGCCTCCAGGATTCGTGCTGTCAACTTGAAAGAACCACAAGAGGCAGATTTAGAAAGTCTCTGTAGTTATAATGGTGATGTAACATTAATGCCCCTTGACAAAGTTGAGCCATCAGTAGTCTTTAAACACACCTGCTTGGTCTTGTTCTTCTTGGCATAGCGTGGGGACACAAAACATTCAGCATTCATTTCCATGGCGCCAAGGTCTGGAGTTGCCTGACCAGGCGGGGGCGCCAGGCTCTTCATCTGCAGAAAGGACTGAATATTCCTTACTTCTGACTTGTAAGAGCTGTAGGCCATCGTTTTGCCTTTGGAGGCCAGGATACACGCAGCCTTCCACTTTGCATACTGCGTTTCCTGCAGCAGGAAAAAAAAATCACTCACATTTAATGTACATCACCAGTCTGACACTTATTAATGTGCTTATGAAGGCAGATGTACTAATTATCAAAGGCATCTTCTCATTTCCGCAGAGGACGGAGGCTTACATTGTCACATCGGATGTACACCTCATTCATCCCATCAGCCACTGGGAGCAGGAGTTTAATGCCAAACTTCTTGTCTGTCACGTTGACATCAGGAACGACTTCACAACCTGTCACACGAACCAGACGGTAAAAGTACAGCAGATTGTGGCTACTTAAAGGTCCCATATCTTAACACTCAAATTTATATCTGTACCATTTATGGGCATCTTTAAATACCTCTGTAAGGGTGTGGCAAACATTCAAGCAGTGTGTTGATTAGATTTTCCTTGGTTTTCCAAGGGCTTCTTTGTGTCTCTGCTCTGAACAAACTACCAAGGCAACGGAGGTCAGCACCGAATGTTGGTCTTTAAAGTACTGAAATTTTAATCCTTTATCTGCACTGTTTGTTCTAGAAAAAATCTTAATGTAAACTATTATTTTATCTTTCACTCATATTTTCCAGATTTGTTTTCTGTCTCTAATTTTCTGTACTTTGCTTATATTTATTCTTAATGTTACTGGGTTTAATTGGATTAGGATTCTTTTTATCCTAACTTGTTTATGTTTTTTATTATGTTTTTAATCCATCAAATTCAACTATTTTTCAGTTGTTTGTTTTTATGTAAAGCACACTGAGTTGCTCCTGTGTATGAAAAGTGCTACAGTATACAAATGAAATTGCCTCTGATTTTATTGTGAAATGTTGCACCTACAGTACATACTTTTAATCAGAAAAGACCCTGACTGGCTGAACAAGAAATAATTCCCAAGGTGTCCTGGGCTCATGTTCTGACAGAACGCAACTGTAAACATAGAATAATACTTTTCGCGGATGATTCGCTGAAAAAATGTCACAAATTTTCAGGCAGTTGCATTTGGAGCTTGGGCTAGTATTAGCTTGTATGTGATTAGTTGTAACATGATGTTTTAAATTTAAAATTGTCCTGTGTGATGGGAGTGAGACTACAACATTAACACATGACTATGATTGGTTATCACTCGTCACGTCATAAGAATTCATTGATTGGATTTCTCAGGATTGCCAGGACTGAACACGTTCATATTTATGCAGACTGTCCACCACAGAGTTTGTTTAAAGGTCAATTACCAATAAACATGGATTTTCACAGTATGGAATCTTTAAAGGATAATACCACTTATTTTTAGTTGGACAGTATAGCTCCATATTGCCTCTTTTGGTGACTTTTTCAATTATCAAAAGCAGGGAGAAATAATTTGTCTGTGAGGACTAATTAGTGCAATGGTCACTTTTCCTTCATTCTTTAGCGTCTGTAAAACCCGTACGTAATCCTTACCACGTAGATGAAATTGCTCCATGGGTTCTCCACTCGATGCCTCCTTGTTCTTGTAGTATGAGATGGTAGTATCCTTGAAAACAAACCAGTACTCTTTGTACGGCCTGAGTGTCAGTCGTTTGGGTCTGATTTAGGAAAGAGGTAGCACAACAAGCCTGTCATCCTTTTTGTTCTAATACAATGCAAACTTAATTGACTGTATGTGAAGCAGCATGCATGCTTTTGAATTGCTGTACGGAATCAGGAAAAGGCAAAGATCTGGTCGATATTTCAGATAGTAGCACAGTTATTAACAATCATCTCTTGATGTAATGTAAATACAGGTACAATATGTGTAATGGTGGGTTTACCTAAACAGCCGGAGGGAATCTGCCAACTCTGGAATGTCTGTAATGTCTTCCTGGGGGCAGGACAAATAACTGTCAATTATCCTGTGTTTTTTGTGAAACCATGGTGAGACGTGCAATTATTAGAGGCCTATTCATCGACTTTTGCTTGAAAACAGCTGTTGTACTGTAAACTCAAAATCACTCTATGACACTTTAGGCCGCCTCAGGCCGTGCTATGTGTTTGTCTAAAAAATATGTTTACCAGGATTCTGTCGGTATGTCCTCCTTCAAGTGTCACCTCCAGGCTGGACAGGGCCGCCTCGACTTCATCAATTTCCGGTTCGTTGGAGTTGTCCAGAGGTTCGCTTGACACGGTCAGTTTGCAAATGTGATACTAAGAAGAGAATATTTCACACATGATTACAACTGACTAATCATACTAATCATACCTGCACACAAGCAATTCAATCAAAAAAATTTTTTTCAAATAAGTATAAGTCATGAAGCACCTCAAAGTGACTTAAAAAGGTTTTGCAAGACTGCAGTGAATCAGAAGGTGGTTTGAGCATGGTCCTGTTGCCAGCCATTGCATCAATGTGTAGGTGAGTGTAACATTAAACCTCCCATTGAATCAGTGTGATTTCTGAATTACTCATCAAACAATTGCAAAAACAACAGCTGAACAGATTTGAGAGATAAATACTCTACTAATCCCAAGGGAAATGAAGGCATGGATTTCAGCACAGTAGAAGCAGGTCTATACTGCTCTGAAATGCAGTGAGTGAGAGTTCTACAACTTGGAGGACTCATTATTACGTACAGCCCCTATGAGAGACCAGGGTAAATATTAACCCCCAGGACTGACATTTTTATTCAGGCATAGCACAAACCACCACTCTGTCACTGAGTCATGGTCTAAGTGAGAGAACTGAAGTCAAAACTCAACACTTGTCTAATACTCGCTTCAGAAAGGATTTGAGGCATCGATTGTAAAACATCATGCCAAAAAGAGAAATGAGTTCAGATCTGAGAAGAAGGACTGTTGATGGGCACAAAGCAGGAGAAGGATGTACAAAGTGTTTACAAGTATCCAGAACTAGAGTGAGGAGAATGGGAAACATTTTGAAAAATATTACACTTTCATAAAGGGCTAATCATTTTGATCTCTGCTGTAATTCTTTAAAAACTACATACTCTTCATCATCTATCTTTTCCCTGTACTCGTCTTTCTTTGCCTCTGTCTCCAGTGGGATTTTCCTCATGCCCTGACATGTCCCTGCATGGATCTTGTCACCAGAAGATCTGCTCTCACAGATGGATAACACTGTGAGCTCCAACACACCCACACTGTGTACTTAAAGTGCTACAGTCCACATTACTGTGCCCACTAAGTGATTGTCCTTATAATTAAAAACAACTTGAATGAGGTATTTAATCATTAAGTACTATACATAAAAACACAGGAGGTCGGGTTCATTATCTTGTCAGGGTGAGAATGCGCCATGCGCCTGGTGCATCATCTGTCCAGGTGGAGTTTATCTACTTACAGTGGCTTGCAAAAGTATTCACACCCCATGCTTTCCCCTCTTATGGTGGTATAAACTGAATTGTTGTCAATATAACTTGGCTTTTTTGACAAGAATTTACAAAAAACAACTCTTTAATGTCAGATTGAAAACAGATTTATAGAAAGTAATGCCAATTAATAAAAAATATATGATGGAAAATAAGTGATTGGATAAGTATTGATACCCTTCAACTTGACTCACCTAAATGGACATACGCTCAGACAAATGGTGCTGGTCGTCTGACAGTTTATAAAGGGAGATCATCTGAGTGCACTGAGTGTGTTTTAAGTGACAGTAGTATTGACACCTGTGTCCAAAAATGTGTAGTCACTGATGAATCATAATTCTTGGCTTCAATTACACTGTGAAGATGGAACAACATTACAAGCAGCTCCATGATAAGGTTATTGGAAAGGATACACGCAAGTCCTGTGGTAGATACAAAATCCTTTCCATGTCACTAAATATACCCCTGAATTCAGTTAAAGTCATCTTAAAAAATGGCTTTAACCAGTTAACCTAGTACATGTTTTTGGTCATGGGAGGAAGCCAGAGTAACCTGGAGAGAACCCATGCAGACATGGGAAGAACATGCAAACTCCACACAGAGGGACCCCACCACCTGGTGTGGGGATTGAACCCAGGACCTTCTTCCTGTGAAGCATGAGTGCTACCCACTGTACCACTGTGCATATTCAAGTTATACTGCAATAAAAGGCGAAAACATTGAAGGGGTATGAATACTTTTACAAGCCACTATATTTATTGGTCGGAGTGTTTTTTGCATAAAACACAACAAACCAATCTGAGTTCTGTGTGCCATTCCCTTTAACTCTCGTCAGTTTGATGTTATTCTGTCTCTGTCATCATTAAATAAAACTTCCAGGTTCCATATACTGTGTGAAAGTAAGAATAAATATGAGTAAATGCAGTGAAAAACAGCTGAGCGACTCAGAGAAATATATGCATAGCAGATCATGTCACAATATCACATACACAAATTTACTGACTGTGTGGCTTATGTTTGTCACATACAGGCTTCTATTGGATTTCTCCATTATAAGAGATTTTCAGTTTGATCAGAGGCAGCAGCAGAACAGGGACATACATCAGGTCCACGTTGCATCGGCATGCGTGAGCTGTGGCGTGGCACACCTTTTTCGAGTACTGGTTTGGTTGTAATCACATTACCCAAATGCGCGCTTTAGGAGTGAAACTCACTTAGGCACTGTGTGCATTGGCATTGTGGGAATGCCTAAATAATGGATTTAATTTTGGGACTGGTCAATAATCACAGTAAACGTACTGAAGCACGTTTTTATTTTTCTTTCTTTTTTCTTCTTCTCATTATTAGAAGCCTATTTATTTTAAATATGCAGAAACACACAAAACCATGATGCTTCAAGGAAAAATGCATATTGCATGTATCCATCATATTAAAAACAATTGTTGCAGTGTGTACACTTCCACATGGTCACATGTCCACAATGCACTCTGCGCCTCTAAAATACCAGCCAATGGTCTAATTTTTACACCAAAGACCAGGTTTTTGTTGGTCATTGGTGCAGCTGTGTTTTGGTGTGAAAGATATTAATGCGCCATCCGTCAGTCTAATTTTAATACCAACTTGCCCACAGTGGCGCACAGCAGCTTGCCATGTCAGAAGCATGGGCACATTGAGGAAAGCAGGCATTTTCGTTGTGGCAACGTAGGAATACGCCATCTGCTTTCCATTATGCAATAATGTGCCAGGTGGTAGATAGGGTCCATACAGTTTATCTATCAAGAATGAATCACATTGTCATGATCATTTCATGTGAAGAAGTAAAAAAATATTTTGTTACAACTTTATGGGCAACAGCGTACATTGAAGGGAAGGTCGCATTTGTGTCATCAAGAAAAGAAGTAGTTACAATACCAGTTAAAATATAACTTGATTGAATCGGATAAACTGAAAAGGTTCGAAATAAAATGTCAGACTTAATCATCAAGTCAGAGTTGCAGCGTAATGAAATCATTTGAGCGTGTGCAGTAGGTTTCCATATTCTAATACAGTAAGGAGGTGATATTGGGATGTAATGTAGGTATGAATAAATAAAATCCAGGGTTATTCATGCCTTACATAGAGAGGGACACCCAATCTACTGCCCGTCATAAATCTCAGGGCTGAATGATAAACAGCAGCGAAAGAGAATACATATTTCATGTAGTGGACGATCCTTTTCCCTTATCTAGTTATGTCTACAATCCACTAGTTTTGTCAGCACCTTATATCTGCTTCGTAACTATGAGAAAATATTCACCTGTAGTGAAGCAAACATCAGCATTTCTTCCTCAGTGCAATCGATTTCCTCCAGTAGGATGGACCAGCGAGCCTGTTCATACAGTTGAGTGATCCTGACCGCATCATACTAAAACAAAAGCACAGACAAATGCGTGGTTGCAATTTCACATCATTTCTTTCTTAATAGAAGGATGAAAGTGGGGTCTCTTACTTTAGGATTAAGGTCAAAGAAGACGTTGTACTTAAAGCGCAGCAACAGCTTGTCGTCATCTTGAACATCCTGCTCCATGAGGGAACGAGAAGAGTCCAACCACCTGGCACAAGCAATGAGAGGGGATGTGGAGAAAAATAACCTTCAGATTGCACTACGCTGCAGCTACACTACCAGCCAAAAGTCTGGACACACCTCTTACTTCAGTGGCTTTTATTTTATTTTCAACATTGTACATTAAAAGGCATCCAAACTACAAAGGGTAACATATGGAATTATGTAATAAACAAAAAAGTGTTCAACATTTCAGAACAGAAGTTTTATATTTTAGTATGGCAAGAAACACTTAAGTTAAGTAAAGAGAATAGAAATGAAGGTCGAAATGAAGGTCAAAACTGTCAATTTACAGCACCTCAGAGTGTTTCATGGTTTTGGTGTCTGCACTCGGGAACACATTGAGGGTTCTTAAAATTTTTCAGATGGACTAGCTTTTCTCTTTACTTAACTGAGTGTTTCTTGCCATAATATAGATTTCTAGTAAGACTAATAGGCCTATTTTGTGCATACCCACCATTCCTCTGCACAAGACAACTAATGGTTTGAAAATCTTCACTGAGAGAGATGTTATATCCAAACCTCTGACTGGTAGTGTGTGTCTCAGTGATATCCCAAGTAGGCTCTGACACACAGCACAGATGAGGTCATTTCATTTACCCCGCATTGTTGACTGCTTTATCCGTTAGTGACAGTGGCTGGTACATCTTGGCCAGCTCTGCAGGTGTCAAGTTTGGCTGGCATTCAGCGAGAGGGTTGTCGCCAAACCAAAGGCTTGTGGCAGACATGGGCATCCCGTTCTCTGGGTCATAAGTTGCTGTCATGGTTTTACTGTACATGGGCCCTTGTCAGAGATTAATGGAGAAGGAATTATTAAGAAAAAGACATCCAAAAACTCTAAAATGTTTCATACTTTCTTATGAATACTGAACTGAAAGGATTTACAAAAGGATGAACAGACCCAAGTTTTCAAATTAGCATAAAAGAATCATTATAAGTTTAAAAAGAGCAATAAAGCATGATGAGATTTAAAAGTTAATAACTGGATCTGCAACAGGGATACAATATCATACTTTAGACTGATTTTTATTGCTGGGGGATTGGTTTTGAGAACTGAAAGAGATCACATTGGGGATGTTTTTGCACAACTCTGTGTAAGAACATGGGCTATGTAGTAAAAAATTCTTTCAGATCTCAGTGAGTAATACTGTGTCCTGTCAGAGCTTCATTTGCACTATATATAGATGTTTCTCACAACAAGTGACTCACAGCAATAATGATGTCTGGACCATATGACCAATAATAAAGCTGCAAGTTCAGCAATCTCTTCAATGCATCATGTCCTGTCTAGTACCTGATCCTCCTGGCCCACGGCTAAGTAGATCGATGTCCCAGATATCATCGTGTGCATTCTTATCTCTCTTCTTCTTCTTCTTGTGATCATCAGGAGGCCTTAACAGGGACAGCTCCTCTGATCTCCTGATGTCTGAGACGGAGCAAATAGAAGAAAGAAGGTTGGTAAATTATAGATTAAGCATCCTTTATCACACCAAAGATGCACTAAATGAAAACAAATATTAAATTACTGGTTCAGTGTGTGAGATTTGACAGTATCTAGTTACAGAAATGGACAATAACTTTCATAATTATGTTTCAGTATGTTAGAAAGTTACAGGTAAAGCAGGTCCTCTCCAGAGATTCTGTAGTAGCACAGAATGGATCTTCCTCTTTTGCCTTAAGAAGCATCTGTACGTTTTAGTGAGGATCAGCGCTGCCAAATCAAATACTTACTCTAGTGAGTCTAATGACCTTTATGCACAGCTTTGTTTCATGCAATCAAATCACATGCCATTTTATTCCTTCCAGCCATTTTTGTATAGAGAGTGCTTTTACACAGAACTCAAACGTAAAATAGCAATAAGTTCCATTTCATTTTTTCAGACTGAGGTCAAGTTTTTTCTACCTGAGCAGCATGAATAAATGCAGCATCCAATCATTTGTGTGGAACAAACGTAACATGATGAAGCAAGGATGTATCTGTTGATTTGTAGCCGCTGTTTTTTGTGGAAAAGGTCAAAGATGACAGTGAACTGAAAGACAATGCATCAATGAACAGCTACACTATGAAGATAATGAGGAGTTTGTGTTACGTGAATGTTGTACACGTTGCACCATCTGTGTGTTTTACCTGGACACTAGGCACAAAACATCGACACTGGGGACACTGACGAAGACACACAGACACATAAGGCTGCATGTTGAGGTGAATACAGTGGAATCCTTCATAGAAAAACCACAGCAACTGTCACTAGTCCCATGTTTTCATGGGCAAATATATTGCATTTTGTGTTGTTTTTTTGTGACACCAAAATAATGTCCCCAAGCAAACCTGGCAACTGTTTGGGGACCTGGGTCAATAAGGGGTCCCAGAGGCTAGGGAAAGTTAAAAAACAGCAGCGACAGTTAGAAGAGAGTAGAGTCACCCTCTATTGGTTTGACTGAAAACTTTATACTTTCATTACACTCTAGACACACACTTTTAAGTAGTCATAGTGCAAACTTCAGCACAAAAGATTAATCATTTAGAACATGGGTGTGAAACCTGCAGCCCTTCCCCAGTGCCTCGTCCAGTGATGGAAGTAAGATAATTAATCAAAAATAAGCACTAAGTCGGCAAAGAGAAGGAAAAATTAACCACATAATGAACAAAATTTAGACAAAGCTCATAGAAATAATCTACAAAATGAACAAAATTATCACGAGAATGGACAAGTTTAACAATCTAACAAATTAAATGATCAAAAATGAACAAAAACTAAATAAAAATAAAAATAAACAAAAATATGAATAATAGTGACAAAAAAGTCCTAAATCCTACAAGATCAAGGGAAACCTGAGCAAAGTAAGGAAAATCTTGAAAAAAAATTACAAAAATGGGAAAAATAATAAATCATTTTAATGAAAATGGATAAAACATCCAACAAAAATTCAAAAAAATCAATAAAATAATTTACAAAAAAAATGAACAAAAAGTTGAACAAATAACTCCAAGATGAACAAAAATAAACAAAAAACAATCACATAATATCATGTAGAAGTAGCGGTATGTGATGAATAGTGTAAGCCTTGTCCAAAAAACATATTCACAAAGTGCTCTAATGAACGCTGGTTCTGGGGACAGGGAGGGGGGCTGGTAATTTCTGCATAGGGCCCCGACAGATCCTACAATCACCCCGATCACTATAGATGAGGATGAGACAAGAGATATTCATTTTGTTGCAGTTTCACCACTCTGTGTCCCTAAAGATTAGACACAACCCGACTGTGGACTCGGTTACAAACAGAGAAACTCACTGAGCACTTGGCAGATTTCTGCTACTGCCTTGAAGACCACACTGGAGAAGCTCACGGTCATTCTGATGGTTTTCATATTGGGGAGCTGCAGTAGCAGAGGTTTGTGCTGCGGCGTGTAGTGGAGCTCAGCATCCGCCTGTGGGAGCAGAGTATACAGTATATGTAACCAGTCTGATTCCACAAATATGTACGTTTATGTTCTGTAGTTTCATAAAATCCTGCTGTGGAGATCTAGAAACCTGCATTTTGCATTTTGTGCTGAAACCAGACAGGAAAAAATAATTACGTTGCACACACTTTGTAATATTCACATGCGCACGGCCTCCCACGTAAAATTGCATTGCACTTTCTAATACAAAAAGAAGCACCTTGATTAAAATGAACATTAAAAAAAAAATTGACATTAATAAATAAATAATAGCATGCTGCGTGGATCTTGATTTTGTATTGTGTTCAAGTTGGTGGCGTGACACAGAACAGTGCAGAATCCATATTACCTGAATCCCATATTTGTCCAAGGTCCAGTGAGTCTTGAGGAGCCAACATTTCCTCTGTTCCCACCACAGGGCATGATCTGACCAGTCCTGAGGAGCCTCTGCAAACAAAGGCGAAGTCACGCAACGTGTGCTTACTTTCTAATCATAGTGTCTGAAGTAGAAGTACTGCTAGACAAAAGTACCTGAGTAAAAGTAAGAGTATCTCCTAAAAACAGTTCTCAAGTGGTGCAATATATTATATTCGAGCAAATTCTCTCTTCCTTTTTGTTTATTCCTGTGATTATTTTGGATCATTTTGTTGTTCAGTTTTACTGGTTATTTTGTTACTTGATTATTTTGTTGTTTTTTAAACCATGTTTTGTTTTTCGTTCAGTTGTGGATGCTTATTTTTTTAATCTTTGTTAACTTGTTGATTATTTTGATCATTCAATTGCTTTTTGGTCTGTTTATTTTTTATTATATTGGCGACATTCATTAACTTAATGAATTATTTTTTATTTAATTATTTTGATAACTTAACTTTTTTTAGTTTATTCATTTTGTTAATTTACTTAATTATTCAGTTCATTTTGTAATTTAATTACCTCTGCCAAGGAGGTTATGTTCTTGCTGGCATCTGTTATTAGTCTGTTATTTACCAACATTACTCAAAAAGTTATTAGCAGATATCAATGAAATTTTCAGTACAGCTCAGAAATGATACAAGGAATAATTGATTCGATTTGGGGGATGATCCGGATCACATTCTAACTCCACAAAAAATGCCTAGAAAATTTTCATTTAAAAATACGAGACAATATTCTTATAAGTTCTACCAGGCGACAAAGTTTGATCCAGATGCCAGCAATCTTCTGGATCTGGTGATCTAGATCGCTCAAATTTATTTATTATTATTATTTATTTTAGCACATTTCCAATCAAATTGATTGGAAATGTGCTAATGTAAGGTAGCAGAAAAAGCTACAGACATGCAACAAATATCAAATTGTAGCCGAAAACGCAGTTGCTCTAGTACAGTGCCAGCTGATTCAAGGTACATTTGTGAAGCTAGATCCAGAAGACAATATGAAAATACATTTTGTTGTAAATAGCTAATGGATTATTTGTAATATCGATGTAATTCCAAATGCTTCGGGCAGGGTTTCATGGCCATGGAATCCAATAATGACGATAAAACATATTTGAGACCATTAATTTACAGTGTAAATAAGAGTATGGGGGAACTGAGCTGCTTGGCGAACGTCTGTGTTCTCCTAGCGCTTTCTGTTGGTCATTTTTCAACCTTTTTCACTCCTACTCATTGAGGTGGAGCAAAATGTAACTGAGTAAAAGTACATTTTAAAAGAGCAAAAGTATTCTGCAAAACAACTCTCCTCAAAAGTACATAAAAAAAAACCCTACCCAAATACACATACTGTACTACCCACCGCTGGTTAGTTTAAAAATCCACGGCACACCTGAGGCCTTCAGGCTGTGTGTTTATTACTACACCAACCACCGCTGCTCACAACACCAACAGCATGTACCTGCTGTTGCGTAGGCAGCTGATTAACGTTTGGTTTTCTGAGTCTACCTGACATCATCTTATGGCGCTGGACTGATATCAGTTTGTTGATGACAAGCTGTTTAGTCATCTATTATGTCTCATGTTCTCTCTACGCCACCTTCGCTGTCACGTTAGTTCCCTGGAGTTGAGAGCGGACTGTAAAGACATCGGACTCTGAGTGGACTTTGGTCCTCAGGGCCACACAAGCCGATGCATTGTGGTAAAACAATGGCGCGGCGGCGCACAGAAGTGCAGGGCAAACATGGGTGTGGCCTCAATGGCAGAACAGTAGAAGATAAAACTGTGTCCTTAAAGCAGAGCTGGATGAGTTTTACCAAGAAAACTAATCATATTTGACTGACATGAGGATATGCAATTAAGTGAGAAAAGGACAAAATCTTTGTTAAAATACTGTTTGTTTGCACATGGACAAACCTTTAATGTTAAGCTGCCCGTTTGTTTGCTATTTCCTCTCTTTTCTCTAATCTTTGTTGTTCATTTTTGACTATTTTGTTAATCTTATCTTTTATTTATTAGCTTTCTTTGTATTTTTCAGTTTATCTTCCTGATTATATTGGTCATTCTCTTTTTTTTTTGTTAATTTGAATGTTTTGGCAATTTTTGTTTATTTTCTTGATTGACTTGTTTCTCTTAATTTTTGTTTGTGTTTTTGATTACGGCAGTAGTTTATGTTTTAATTATTTTATTAACTGCAATGATTATTTATTAACTTCTCTGTTTTTCTATTTATTATCTTCTTGATTATTTTATTAACTTCCTGATCGTTTTACCCATTTGTGATATTTTTAATTATATCAGTAATTTTTGTTCAGGGTCTGAGAATTTTGGCCATTGTTCATTTTCTCAATTATTTTACCCTGTTCTATTTGTTTTTCGGTTGTTGATTACTTTTGGTCATTTAGGTCATCTTTTAATAGCCATTGCTCTTTTCCTTACTTGTGCACATGCTTCGATCATTTTGTTTCTTTTTGTCAGTCGTCTTCATTATTTTGTGTTCATTTTACTTTTTATTTAATTTGTTTCCTTGACTTTTTTGTTTATCTTCTGGATGATTTGCTCATTTAATTGATTCAGTACTTTATTTAAAAGTTTTTTCCCATATAATAGAGATGGAAACGCTGTGATGTGGAATCGTTTTTGGTTAACAGCGAAGATGTGAGAGTTACACATTCTTTAGTGGATTTAAAATGAAATGATACATACTTCAAATGCTTTACCACCAGAGCGTAGGTGTTGTGCGTATTTACAGAATTACTTACTGATCTTCTCCACCAGTTTCAGCATGAGGCCTCCAATGTGCAAGTCTCCTTTCACCCTGAGCTTAAATCTCATGGATTCCATCTCTCCCTCTCGAAGATCCACCTGCACCGACAGCTCCCATGATTTTTCTCCATACTCTGCAGCTGACATCATGGCTCTTTTCAAAACACAGACAGTGGATACAAGTGGATTACAATACTGCAACATACTGCCGGTATCTTTAATTAGACAAATACGAGGGGGGATTCCACTAAAAGACGCCGGTCTTTGTTGTTTTTTGTTGTTTAGAAGATTAAGAAACACCCGGGATTAAATCATGAGTCAACGGATTAGGCGTTTCTAAACATCCCGTGGGAACATCCCTGCAGTTAACAAACAAGCCTCTCTTTTTTTCCCGATTTAACAGGCCACCAGTAGAGAAGGGCTTCCTCTGACTTTTTCTGCAGTGTCTCTGCAATGATACTGCAGACACTTCTGTCAGGCAGTGGATGCATAAATAAGATATCAGGGAACATACAGACTGGATGATGCAGTGACGTGACTGCCAAATACATCATAGCAGATACAAACACAGCTGTAGGCTACATAAAAAGGCACACATATGGTGATGAAAGACATGCACAGAGTGTAAGGCAAGAGAAGGAGTGGGTAAGAAAGGCGAGAGGATGAGGAGGAGGAGCAGGGAGGGTTCAGCTCTGGAATGTGTGACGAGCAGGGACACGAATCTGGCGCAGCAGAGACCGTGCAAAACAACACTGCGTTCGTTTCCCTTGCTTTTACATCTCAAGGCTGAAAATCAGCCCAATAAGGACAAACACAGCAATCTTCTGCAGGAATGCCTGTTCTATTTGTCCTGGGCATCTTACCGCAAGTGTACACTGAGTGAAACTATGTTGCTGGGAGGCTCAGTTTAATGAATGCCCTCCACTTTGTTTGTGATGCTCCCTCCCTGTGCAGCTGTAGGGTGCAGGGAGAAATCTGAGTTTGCATGAAAGGCTTGTCGAGATTTGTTAGGGTGTGAGATGACTGTAACAACTTCATAATAAAAAAGAAAAAAAAGAGGAAACTACATATACTCTGCCGTTTTTTATATACAATGTTTTTTTTTTTGCACAAAACTGGTAATGTTTTATTGAGGGTTTTATAATTGTGCAGGTAAACTTTTTATCCCCAAGAGTTCGCAATGTAATGAAAATATATATTGCAACTGTAAAGTGTAAGGTCAAAGTTTTATACAATGCAAAGTTAGGTAGTTTTAAGAGAAATAATAGCCCAAACCTCCCTGTACCTATGTGTTTGTTTTTAAATAACTTTATTATAGTGTGACGATGATGAAATAACAGTGAAAAGCAGTTACAAAGAGCACTCAAGCCCCAGACAATAGCCTACTTCAGAGCCAACACTACCCTCACTCATAGAGTCTATATTCACAGAACATTCACACAGTGCAGCAGCTCACAAATGGTGAATAATAGGCCTATATAATATAACATTTCACCATTAATCTCTTCTTCCCCAGACTATTTCAAACTGGCTCTATCCTAATCACTGTGTCATTTTTCTCGCCACTGACATGAATGAAAAACACAGATTTAATCAAAAGCAGCCGCGTCAGGGCCCTGGAATATCTGTCCCCTCGTTGTTGTTAAAGTGAAGAATGTGAAGCCACACTTACCTTTGTTCGCAGTGATCTGACAGGGTGCTATTCCTAGAAATTTCTTAGTGAGGTGAAGTGTAGCAGGAATGTGGCTCCTTAGGGAATAAAACACGCCCTGTTGTTCACAGGTAGAGGAAGGTGAAGCAGTCCAGGAAGCAGTAACGGCACGTAGCTAGTCAATACATGGTGAGAACTGCTCAAATGTACGTTTTATCCCAACTGTCTATTTCATTTGGGTCAATATTCCACCTAAATAAATACTGACGGAGATATAATGTTGTAATGCTTTAATCTGTAAATTAGCCAAGAATTAGCCTGATGAAAGTTAAAAAAAAAGTCATACTCGGATGAGTATTTCAGTGTTAGCCTCAAAGCTGTCAACAGAGGTGGGTACATTTACTTAAGTACATTTACTCCTTTACATGTACTTGGTTAGTTTCTCTAATAAAATGTACTTCAGGCAGTACTTGCTTCGCAGAGTACTTTTTACTCTTTGTTACATGTCTTGGGAAAAAAAGTACTTCTCTCAGTTACATTTTGCTCCATGTCAATGAGTATGAGTAAAACAGGTTACATTTTTTTTCTTAAAATAATCAAGAAAATTAACAAAACTGAACAAAGACAATTGTAACATAAAGAGGACAAATGAAAAATGTAACCAACTTAATAAAAAAAATAAACAGTACAATGACAAAATCGAACACAAAGCTAACAAATCAAGTAAAGATGAGCAAATTAAGGAACAATATTGGTAAAAAAAAAAAATCAAAAACTAAATAAGCAACACAAATCCTAAAAACTCTTTTAAAAATAATCATGGAAATAAACAAAAATGACCAAAATACCAATTAAGTTGTTATAAAATGTTATGAAGTTACTCACTATTTGAGTTATTTTTTATGAAGTGTCTGCGGTTCTGGACCCGAACCATAGACTGTAAATACAGTGGTGCTACAGCGGCATGTCAATCAAACCCCAGCACAGCAGTCATTTGTCAGATTACAGTATTTGCCATAATATCTTAATAACGAAGCAAAAAGTTAAAGATGGACCATCACATGACTTATTAGAGGGTCCAAATAAAATGTTTCAGACCATGATGACCCATGAAAAATTTTTTTCGCTTAGTATTTTCAGATAGAAGTCCAATGTATCTCTATGGGAAAAAAGCTTCTTGGAGCAGGATGAACGGTTCCCCAGTGGCCAAGCGGTGGGATTAGAACTTAAGGTTACTTCTGCATCGGCTTCACTGACCAGCCCTGGTCATTGCCCCCTGCCCGGAACCCATGAAAAACCATGCAATAATTCCAGCACTTCCTGTGCACATGCACAGTAATGCAAATGCTGCATATGTTCACGCCTAGCTATTATTCCGTCACATGGTTTGGTAAGAACAACGAGGAATACCAGACCTTCCTGTTTAGTTGTTTTCCGCCACTATTATTTGTTTCATTGTAATGTTTCCAAATGATTATACTAAGACTGGCAAACTTTAATTTACCTTGATGGAATATCTGAACAAATAGTTGGCATATTGTCAAAATTGTTGACCGTCACCCTGTGTATTTGAATTCCCTGTTTCATATATTTTCCATGTCAACCAATCGGTGAGGGTTAGAATTAGTCAACCTTATTTATTAAAGTTATTCATTGGATATTATCTAAATCAGTGGTTACTAAAACTTTTCAGCATAAGACTGCCACAGTTGTTATACGAAATTGGACATACCTTGTTCTGTATTTTTTCTCTGGTTTATTGTTTTTAACATTGTACATTAAAAGTGTGAAAGAACACACATGGAATTATGTCATAAACAAAAAAAAACTGACCTCAGTTTCTGAGGCAGGTGATTGTAATAAATCTATCCTCGGCAGATATGTTGCTTGATGGTGCTTAGCAACTGACACATTCAAAGTTCTTTGATTTTTTGAGATGCCTGACCTTCATTTCTTAAAGTAATAATGGGCTGTCTTTTATCTTTACTTAACTATGTGTCGCCATAATATGGATTTGTACAGTAGTTGTGGTAGCATGGATAGAGCTATTGACTCTGTACCCACACTTCCTCTGCACAAGACAACTGATGGTCTAAAGCACATTAAGGAGGCAAGAAATAGCATGAATTAACTCTTGACAAGACACACCTGTGAACAAAAAACAGTTCCAAATGACTACGTCGTGACTCTGATGGGAAAATGCCATGAGGGTGCAAAGCTGTCATCAAAGCTAAATGTGGCCACTTTGGACAATCTAAAATATGACATGTTCTTGGTCGTGTAACATTTTTTGTTCACTACAGAATTACATATGGGTTCTTTCACAGTTTGTATGTCTTCAGTGTTTATGTATGATGTTGAAAATAATAAAAATAACCAAAAAACAGTGAATGACTGCTTGCGTGTATATATATTAGTATTGTTATTATTTGCGTGTATATATATATATATATATATATAAAGCACCTTTTGATAATCTTGGATTATGATTGGTGCTGTACAAATATAATTCAGCTGAAAAAATATATTAAATTATTCTAAAATATAGACCCCTATTCCAATGAAGTTGGAACATTGTGTAAAATCCTTTTCACCCATATTCAATACAGTACAAAGACATTATATTTAATCTTTAAAATGATCAACTTCATTGCTTTTTTGTTTTTTGGTTTTTTTTGCAAAAAATCACTCATTTTGATGCCTGCAACAAATTCCAAAAGAGCTGGGACAGCGGCAACAAAAGACTGGGAAGGTTGAGGAATGCTCAAAAAACACCTGTTTGGAACATTCCACAGGTGAACAGATTTTCTGGGTGTCGTCATTGATTATAAAAGGGGCATCACTGAAAGGCTCAGTTGTTCACAAGCAAGGATGGGGTTAAAACAGTGGCTTCGTAGACAAAGAGTGGGGGTGCCAAAATGGCCTGCCTGCAGTCCAGAACTGTCTCCCACTGAAAATGTGTGGTGTATTATGAAGTACAAAATACAGTGCAGACCTTAGACTGTTGAGCAACTAAAGTCACACATCAAGCAAGAACTGGATAGAATTCCACCTACAAAGTCTCAACAATTAACATTCTCATTTCCTAAACACTTATTGTGTGTTGTTAAAAGGAAAGGTGATGTAACACAGTGGTAAACATGCCCCTGTCCCAGCTCTTCTGGAACATGTTGCAGACATCAAATTCAAAATGAATATATTTTTGTTGCAAAAAACAATGAAGTTTATCAGTTTGAACTTTAAATATCATGTCTTTGTAGTGTATCAAACTCAGTATACAGTAGGTTGAAAAGGATTTGCAAATCATTGTATTCTGTATTTATTTACGTACGTTATACATAATGTCCTAACTTCACTGGAATTGGGGTTTATATTTATTGTAATATGTATTGTACTCTTTAAATGTAAGAAACAAATATGAACCAACTGATCAAGAAAATACGCTGATTAAAAAATCATTGAAAAATGATATTAAACAAATGTCTCACTTTCTTACTGTGAGTTTGGGAAAGGTAGCTCTAAATCCTGCTGTTTGTAATAAACCCAATATTTAAACTGATAAATCAGTTAAACTTAGAGGTAGTAGGCCTTTGAAGGACAAACATTCAAAGTATATTTTTTTCACTCTGCAGCGGATGAAACAATAAGGAACGGAGATGGAATATCTTCCTAGGTACAGTATCTGCAGTGTTTACTTAGACTTAGTAGTGGCACCTTTTTCCAGAACATAATCTAAAAAAAAAAAAAAAACAAAAAGTAAAACTGCTGAGATTTCACTGCCAATGTGAAGAGGAAAAACAGCATACAGTACCAGACTTTTTTCTGGAAAATCAACTTTTTAAACATAGTTAGCTGTTAGTTTAAGACCGTCTTTAATTCACAACAATTGTAATTGTCTGTTAGTTGACTTCATTAATGAGTCAACTAGCAGATTTATGCTATTTTTCCTAAATGTGGTCATAATAAAAGTCCAAATGATTCAAAATGCATCTTGTAGCAGTATAGCAACAATAACAGCATCTAATTTCACCATAGACCATAGGGAAAAGCTTGGCTCTAGGTAATGGGTAAATATCATGTTAGGGTGGTAGCTTCACCCGAAGTAAATTTCAGGATACTCACCACCAACAGAATGAATAATAGTTGACCTCAGATGAATCAACCCACTTCCTTTAATGACCACATCCTGCCCAATGAGTCTGTCAATATGACTCAGTACAGTTTGCCTTTTCCCATGGTAATGCTGCCAGTTTGAAATAGAAAAGACAGTAACACATTGGTACAACATCACTGACATTTTTACTAATTGCACAGATGGTGTCGAACTGACAAACAGCCTGGCACAGTGTGTTAAAGTAAGTTTAGTTATTACTTGTATATGTAGGTGTGTTTCTGACAGTTTGCGCTGAATGTGGGATTCTCGCTTACAGATGCCAACTCCTTCATGAGATGAGCTTGCGTGTGAAGTCTGACACCCACTGGCCTTTGTTGGTAAGAACGTACACTACAGTACAGTATACGTTCAGTGTATCAAGAAGTGGTGAGGTTTGAAAGTCATAACATATACAAAGAGAAAGATAAATGAAGTTGATAATGTGTTCCACATCTTAGCTCAAACTGAATGGAACCTACACAACATAATGTGGTAATAATGTTTTGTGCCCCTAGATACTCGGCTGGATAGAGATGCAGCTGCTTCCTCATGGGATTCTGTCTGTCCCCAGTTGTGTTAACATCACAATTTGGCCCTTGTCTAGGCTGCTTAAATACTTACGCTGCCTAAAATTAGTTTCAAATACATCAACTTCCAGGACAAAAATTTTCACTTGCAGACTCATATGTCCTACCCACTCACAGGTGCCACTGGAATAAGATAATTAACATTATTATAGTTTCACCTGTCAGTGGTCATAATATTATGGCTGATGGGTGCAGTTCAGCTGTTAAAAATTATCTAGTAAAGTCTAAAAAGGACCAAGAAATTGATAAATCCTACACAAGTATCAAGAATTAACAATGACTTCCTAGTAGTTATTTTTATAAATGTAAAAATACAATGTGTGAATGTAACAGCATCACAGTAATATTCACATGTTTTTGCCTTTAATAGTATTTATTAAAGACTAGATGTAAATAAATGAGAGTTTCCTTTGATAATGTATCAAAATTTAATTAATAAGTGATCATTGTCAAGCATAATATGATTTGTGAACAGAGATTGTCTCGAGGAGAAGCACCCTACAGTTCTGTTAAAAGTAAAAGTTGTGTTTCAGCCACACGGTGGCGCTATCAGACCATACAAGGAACAGAAGAAACAGCTTTTAACATTGTTACCCAGTTTTAATAGAAAACTGCTCGATGTCACTGGCTTTGAAGAAAAGAGCTGAGAGCTGTTTGTTCCTAGTGATTCTTTACATATGTGTTCTGTTTTATGAGCTAATTTAAAAGTCTGCTATTTAGCACAAATTTAATACTCTAAACATCATCATCCAAATGCCCCACGCTATTCCATCTTACAAGAGCTAATAATTGTTATTGCTGTGTTTTGTTTTGATTTATATTTCATTTAAATTTTTTGAGTCTAGTTTAAAAGCACATTTCTATTCACAGGCCTTTGACCCACAGTGAGACGCTGACAATGCTTTTTTTTTTTTAAGTCTGTTTCTTTTAACTGTTTCTTAGTTTAGCTGTTTTATTTCATTTTTTTAATTGTTTCTGTTTTTAATCCTTTTATTGTCTTGGTTTTATGTCTGACCTGTGTGTTGTCTTTTTATGTCTATTGAGTGTACAGCACTATGGTCAGCTATGTTGTTGTTTTTAAAGTGCTCTATAAATAAAGATGGTATGGTATGGTAAATTATTCAAAGCTTTTAGGTCTGTTTTAGTTACTGTCACACCAGTAGATGACTTGACTTTACACAGTATGATTAATTTGTCTGGTAATCTGTCTGAATGATGCCTCTTTTTTGATATATTGTGTTTTCGTGATTGATAAATTATTAAAATTTCCTTTTTCTTTTTTCCCATCCAGGGAGTAATGTCAGTCGACTCCAGAGGAACTACACTGGTAAGTTTTGATGTTTTGACACTCATGCATGGCGGATGCTTGCCAACACAACAGTCTAAAGCTTAAAACACAGTTACTCTGACCGCTTGACCAGTTTGACCACACCCTACAGATTAAAAGAGGCAATCATGTCTGTCAGTCTGTCACAGCTCTCTGTTCCAGCTCAGTGTTCAGCCCTGGCACTTGAGGGTGGCTTGAGTTGTTGTGTAATAGAGGAAATGTAAATTCCATGACAAAAACAAACAAATAAGCCCTGAGCCTCATAAACTGGTCACTGGAGGACAGACACATGGAAAATAACATCATTTGGAGCTGTCTGGCCTGGATGGAATACAGACAAAGTAACATCATGTTCATGTCATAATGACACCTGTGGTTTTGAAAGCAACTTGGTACACGCAGGCCAAGCAGGCAAAGGGCAAATATCAACTTTACTACAGTGCCTGGAAGAATGATAAAATGTAGTTTTTAGAGTGATGAGGAAGGAGAGAGAAGGAAAAATTTTGGACTGTGGTTTTAGACACAATAAATTACATCTACTGCCTGAAGCTGGTCTGAACCTAGTTGGAAGCGGGTGGGAAATAACATCTGTAGAAGCCTTCGCCGGCTTTCTGTATTTATGGAAAGAGAAACCTCCCGGTGACCTGGGAACACGCTTACCCAATTAGCAGCCTTGCCGACGGATCAAATGGAAGTGAAAACATTCACTGCCGTGACGGAGACGCATCACAATGCCCCATTCATGCTGCTGAGCCCCTGCTTTGGGGATGAGGTGGAGTGGGGAGCTGTTCTTCTAGGGATGTAGTGAGGAGGTGAGATTAGCAAAAGGCAGTTGTGAATGCAGTGAATGCAACAAGAAACAAACTTACCTCACGACCGTCGTTGACCCGGCTATGGCGACCTCATTCACAACTTAATATGGGTTTAGAAGTAAACATTTCTCAAAGGTGTTTTCGTACGGTTGCTGACTGCTGCTCACCTCGGACTTTCACATCTCATCTTACCGTAGCCTTTGCATCCTCAGCTCTACAACCCAGCGCAACCACTGGACTTCCCAGTGAGACTGGAGCTGAGGAGGTCAAGAGGCCTGAGAAAGAGCTCTGGAAGAGAGTCTCTTGACAGCACAAGGCTCTTGGGAACAAAACCTAGACTGCCTGTTAAGTGTTAAAGCTTTGATTCATTTCATGTCTTAGTTATTTTTCTTGCCTTTTTATGCGGAGTGATTTTCATGTAAGCTGTTCATCTCAACAGCTATTGAGAAATCTTAAACCAGGTCAGACAGAAAAAATGAGAAAAAAATAACATGCACCTGGAGGGTTATTTATTTTACAAATGTCATTTTAATGTGAAATTCTGTCCTGATGAGAATCACGTGAATCCAGGTGATTTACTGTTTGTCTAAAAAAAAATTAGTGATCTACTAAATACAGACTATATCTTCATAAAACTGCTTGTTTGCCCAGATATCACAGATCTCTCCCCAGATAAACTATGTAACCATTTCTTTGCAGTTGAGGGTCAGTATAAAGGCCCCTCTATTTCTAAAGTTAATTGTTTATTTATGTGGATGAAACCATAGGTGTTTCAGTAAATGCCGTCTCACGTCGTTGCTTGTGGATATTTCCACTGAAGCTTATAAAAATGTTACCAAGCCAAGGCCGATGCTATAAAGATTCTAAATACAAAAAAGGCAGAAAGTGAAAAGGTGAAGCACACAGCAATGTCTGTGCTGTTTCAATGAGATCTGAGCTTTCCATTCCATGCAGCCAAGTCTGATTTCCCTTTTTGTGTTTGCTTCTCTTTGCATGGAAACATCTGATAGAAATAAAACTTTTCATGGTGTCAGGTCAGATAGCCATAAATACAGCTTGTCAGCAGTGTATCAACCTCACATCTAGAGGAGAAGCTGCTCTGAGCTGTGGTTTCACATGGGATATCACATGTTTAAGTGTTGCACTTCTTTCTGAAAAGTAGCTACTGTAAAATAACTTCCACTACAAAGTATCGCTTTACCTGTCACCAGCAGTACTTCATCTTGTGCAGCCCAGAAACATTAAGGCTATACATGGATTCTGTGGATGATCTTTGGGAATAGGTGGTGATTGTTGACCGGCTCCTACACCACACCATACCTCTGTCCTTCTTTTTTCAGTTTCAGCAGTTGTGTAAAAGTTTAAAGAAGATTCCTGTTTCTGTGCAAATATCAACACAAAGAACAGGAATTGCATGAAGTATACATGTATGCAGTGCTGTGACTTTCATAAACATTCCCAGGGAAAATGGCCCATGTTGCATGAAAGATAAACTAACAACTTTTATTGCAGCTGTCAAGGGTGTTGGCAATATAGGCACAGCATCGGGAAGATACCATCAAGCTATGTCCCATGCTGCAGAGTAACTTGGACTAAACAAGCGTCAACACCAGCCTTGACGTTGCCGTGACTGAGCTCACAGGTACGCCATAAGAGGAAGTAGGGCGTTGTGTTCCTTTCCTCCCCACATCAGTTTGCCAACCGGTTGTGAATGGATGCCATTTTGAAACATGCAAATGTGGGTAGCCTCTGCCCATATCAGCTGATGCAGGTCAGTGTTGTTTTTGGCCTAACCTTAAAGGCCCGGGGGGAGAAAGACATACTCAGAGTCAGAAAAGGTCACATAAACTCTAGTAGGATTACTTTACCAACACTTTCCATGGCTGAGATCCCGTGAAAGGATCCATTGTGGGCTGGGTCTCTGCTCGTGGAAGGCAAACTCTGTCAGGATCCAGTTCATTAGCTTCTAGTTTACTGTTTGAAGTTAGCTATTTATCCGGTGTTTAAAGGGAAACCCCGTTCTGACATACTGTATGCTTGTGTATGTTTGTGTGTGTGCACCAATGTATCCATGTGCGGGCACGTAATGCACATTTGTGCAAACCTACAGTGCTCACTGGATCGACAGGGGATTTCCAGAGCAAATTGCTCAAGAGCAAATAAAACTTTCCATGGTGCAATAAAATGTATGGTGAACGAACAGGAGAGACATTGGTGCAGCTCTGAAGGTGGGAAACGACCTTCAGCATATGCAGAAAAAATATACACATAAGGGCTGGAGATGTATATGTTCCGACAGCCTCGATTTTGTAAAAAAAAAAAAGTCACAAGCATTAGACGTTTGAAACATAAGCCCTTTTATTTCCTATTGTTAGTTTTTTACTGCTCAAAAAAGTTGCTTCAAGTCATTATGGAATTAATTTTGTGTTAGTAAACAGTGCTTGAAACTTTGTTTACTTGTGGAATAAAGCAGCAGTAGTTGGGGTTATTCCACTGTCTTTTAAACTAGTATGTGAGTTGGTCTCTGTGTGTTTTCTGTCTTCTTTTCTTTTGTGATTTGTTTGTGTTTTGGAAGCCGTCCCTGTCCCTTTGGTCAGACAAAAGTGCCGCATTGAGCAAAACCTCCACTCCACTTTTATGGTCCATGTGGGCCGTCCTATTTGTACATGCTTAGAGCAAATTAGACCAGCAGCTGCGCATGGCTGTCCCATTCCATGTTGGCTTTTCATGATAAAAATATGCTTCGGTAAACCTCACAGCTTGGATCCAGAAATATGCGTTTCTTTTGGCATTTAACGCCTCTCCATATTTACTATCAGCACTTCCTTTTTTCCAGAATGAAAAAAGAATGACATAGGAGACAGTAAGACAGAAGAGCGGACTGGAAGTAAATAAGAGGGATGGGGAGAGAGAAGGGGCAGAAAGAAACAGAAAGACCACCTATGCAGATGTTTCCCACAAGCAGAAGGAAAACAAGCTCTAGTAAGAAAAGTATGAGCAGAGGAAAGAGAAGAGACTGCACCTGTTGTGGGGTGATGATCTGGCCGTTAGTGACATCAGCCCTCATAACTTGTTATGCTGTTTGGATTGTTAACCTATTCAACGCCTTGTGAAGGCTTACTGGGAACATTTTACAGCAAATATTCACAGTTTATTTGATGTGATTATGGAATTTAAAGAAAAAAAGTTTGTTTCATCTGAGATAAAAGATATAATAGAAACATTTGGCCATACAGTACATCAGTTCCACTGTTTAACAGTGGAACTGTTGGTCCTACAGTTTGTTTGTCTATTTATTTATTATTTTTACTTACTGTTACCAGTCTGTTACTATTAGCCCTATTTAGATTAAATAGATTTGTTCTTGGCCTGTGCTGCGCTTTCACCACTTTGCTGTACTTTTTTGCTGACAGACAGGCAGACAGGATAGGAATGAACACAGAACCTCTGGATGTAGTTAGTTCACAGATAATAATGCCTTCAATTCATTTCAAACCTGTCACAAAGTCATGTTTCCCACATTATGAAAAAAAACTGGATTTAGATTTGGATATTTAAATCAAAGCATGTAAGGCACCTGTCTGATTTACATTAGTCAGTCAGGTGTCCCTATGTGCCTTGGGACAGTTGGGGGAAATTGGTAGATAAATATTTTTGACAGTGTGACAGGAATAAGGAATAAACTCAACTGGGAATTGAGTTCTTAGGCTAATCATCCATGATTACAGCCTTGGAAGCCAAGACACACTTCATGTGAAAGAGTTTGTTTTTATCTGCAAGCTGCTGCTGCTGCAACAGCACGGCCAGTTGACAGAGTTACCTATTCTCCTGAGGGCTCTCACACTCCTTCTGCCTCTATTGGGCTGGCTCGTGCAGGTCTCTCAGACCCTGGGGACTGTCCTGGGAGACCTGGACAACATTGGCAGCAGGCAGCTTTGCAGTGTCATTTCGCTGTGGTAAGCTATGGACAAAAGCATCTCTTGTTGTAGCAAGCTGTTTGTGGCGCTGCTTTCCCAGCCCTGTGGAAAGGAAAGGATGGCTGGTGACCAATGCCAAACAAACCTGCTCCAGCTCACCTGTGCAGTGAATGTGGAACCGAGTGACCCAGATCTGGATGGAAACCATTGCAAATATTTCCCAGCAAGGTCTCTGGAAGAGGTATTCAGCAGGGCCTCTCAGCAGGGAATTTAAATAACTGTAAATGACTCTGACTCTCTCCAGTTTGTGTCATCTGTTCCTAAGAAGTAGTAAACAGTTGGTTTACCATCAAACCAATCAGCACATAGCTTCATGCTGAGCATAATGTAGATTGATGTGGCTGGAAACTTCAATGCCTAGCAGTTATTTGTTTATGTTATCATGCAGCATAGAATTTCTTGAACAGTTGTACCAGTAATGAGGGCAACTGTGTGATTAGATACAGAGTTGTTGGTGATGAGCAGGATGTCTGTTTGTTGACTTGCCCATGCAGTGCTGCTGGCAAAGTGTACTTTCTTTTGCCCACACTACATCTCTGTTTAGCATAGCCTGCAGATATTTGGCTTGGCCACAGACATTGAATTATTGGCACTGAAAGCCTAGAACTGAAAGACAGCAACCTGGGGAACAATTATGCAAAGTGAAACATGGCCAAACCAAGTGCTAATGGTTATCTTTTCTATCCAAAAATAAAAAGTCAGCATTAGCAAAGTTGTTCTTTCTTAATAAATATGTTGACTAATTTATTCTGTCCAAGTATTAGCTATAGCTCATTTTGTGGTGTTGTATTTTAGGAAGTGGTGGTAGGGGTTGGGGTATCTTAAAAGTGCATTTTTTTCTTGCAAATTAATCTACATGCTGAGGTGAGGTACCGCAGATAAAACCTCATTGCAATTAATAACGGGCTTACATATTTTATTCTCTCAAAGCAAGTTGAGTTCTGACAACACAGAAATATTAATTGCAATAGAAAGAAAGTTTGTTTCTGAAAAGTGCTGAAGTCATGAATGCTTCTGGAAAATGAAAACTCCCCTTCTTTCTATATGACCATGTTAAATGGGGCAGTCCTGATGTATTTGACAGAGACGGGAAAAAGGAGCACACAGTACATTTTTATATAAATCAGTCATGATTTATATTGATACTGCACTGATAGCAACAGGTCTGTTTGAGATTAGACCAAACAGGTTACGTCATTGAGAGTAAATGTACTGATAATCCATC
>JAQQAE010000710.1:0-30237 GCA_029823295.1 Pseudamia nigra
GGGGCCTTTCTGTGTGGAGTTTACATGTTCTCCCCGTGTCTGCGTGGGTTCTCTCCGGGTTCTCCGGCTTCCTCCCAAAAACATGTATTACTGATGAACAAAAAGTAAATAAAATGAACAAAAAGACATTACTGAAAATAATAAAGAAAATGACCAAAAATGAATAATAATGGGCAAAAAGTAGACAACATAATCAGGAAAATATATGAAAACTACAGTGAACAATAATGATAAAAATACACAAAAATGTTAAAAATAATAAACAAAATGACCAAAAGTGAACAAAATGATTATAAAAGCGAACAAAATAATGAAAAATTTACAAAAATGATAGAAATAAAGAATAAAATGACCAAAAGTGAACAACTTCAAAAGAAAATGAGTACCCCCCCCCCCCCAATAATGAAAAAAAGTAGATAAAATGAGTTATATAATCAGGAAAACTACAAGTGAATAAAATATTGGTTAAAATTAAAATAAATTAATAAAGTAATTACAAAAATTACCAAAAATGAAAATAATGGACCAAAAAATAGACAAAATACTCAAGAAAATACATGGAAAAACTACAGTGAGGGAAAAAATGAACAGTAATGAACAAAAAGTAGTTGACAATAATAAAAAAATAACCAAAAAATAAAAAGAATATTTGGGAAAATTACCAAAAATGAACAACAGTGACAAAATGATCAACATCATGTACAAAATTGATGAAAAGGGTTAGAACAAATTGACCAAAAGGGGGAAAAATTACAAAGAAATCGAGTACAAGAAAGAACAATAATGAACAAAAAGTAGATGAAATGAACAAAACAATTCAGAAAAGGTGCAAAGCATCAACAAAATAATAAACAAAATGACCAATACTGAGAATAATAATTAAAAAAAACAGTAAATGAACAAAATGATCAAACAATGATCAAAAATGAACTCAAAATGACAATGAATTGTATCATTGATATAAAGCAAGGATATTAAAGACCCTGAAGTTACTCATCTACATTTACTAGCCATGGTTGAATAAGGAACCACAAACTGACAGGAGCAGGAATTTCTAGAGGTTGAATGCACATTTACTTCTGCCAATGGGGCCAAGTCGCCTCTGTCCCTGATCTACCCCTCTCTTCACTCTAAACAGCTGTTATTGTACATGTATCCTCTGATAAATTTGTACATTAAATTTCCCTTTACTGTGTGAGTTGCAGGCTGTGTTTTTTTTTTTTTCCAGGTCACGATGCTGCAAATCAGCTGAGGCTCCACTCTTTACTGCCGTCAGCTGTGTTGAAGGACAGAGCGAGTTTAGGAGACACACAATCACACGGTGTCACGTTTCTGCTCCACACACATGTTCATCCTGCAAACACAACAATGTGGGCTACGTCCCGGCGGAGAGTAACCTACTTCCAAAAGCTACATGGAAAAGGTGGATAAACACACATAAAATAGGACACGACAATGAACAGTCACAGGGAACACGTGACAAAGAGGTTGATGCATTTACAACGACATACAGAGAGATCAATGTTTTCTCACTCATATACTGTTCAAACTATACAGTATATTACATTAATTAAAAATCCTGGGTGATTTCCTGCTGGACCTTTCTAATAACACCTTCTAATCTCTACTTTTCAATCTTTTAGCAGTGTTTTTAGCATTTATTTTTGACTTATCTCCTCATTTTGCCAATTATTCATGTATACTGTACACTACCAGTGAAAACACACCTGCTCTGTCAGTGTTTTTTCTGTATTTGGATCATTTTCAACATTGTACATTCATACTGAAGACCTCCAAACTGAAAAAGAACATGCAAGGAATTATGTAGAAAACAAAAAAGTATTAAACAACCCAGAACATGTGTTATAGTTTAGATCAGTATTTCCCAACCTTTTTTTAGTCATGTACCCCCGTGATATATTTTTTTCAGCCAAGTACCCCCAATCAGCGCAAAGCATTTTTTTGTTTTCTAAAAAAAAGATTTGAAATATCCAATCCAACTTTATTTATAAAGCACTTTAAACAACCAACCAGACCAAAGTGAGCTCACACAAAACAGAACATACAATATCAAAACAAGCTAAATATGTGAAACCAATAAAATTAACAATAAAATTAATACAAACGATAAAATTAATAAGATCAAGTCACTCAAAAGTCAACCTCTGACATGGTGCTAAAAGGCGTGATGTGGAACAGAACCTTGCTGAGTCACTGTTGTCGAAATCTGTGGCAGTTAGTTTTAATGTGCATCTTATGTCCGTGATGTTTGCAATGACAAATAAGAAAATGTTAATCAGGGTATTTGTATCACAGCCTGCCTGGCTTGTGTCCTTTTTTTCAGCACTGGATGTGGCTTCATTTGCACAATTGCTTGTTCTGTGTATGTGGGTGAATTAGTCAGGTGCGGCTGAGTGTGTCCACCCCTTAGACTATTTAAGCCCCTGCAGTCAGGCCATATCCACATGTACTCTGGTATCTGGGAAAATTAATATTTTCTTTTCTTTTGCCTTTTCTTTGGCCTTTTCTTTTGCCTTTCATCCACATGAAAACATAAAATATACAATAAAAGCAAAATAAAAAGATGCAACACCCTTTTAAATAAAAGCAATGAAATCAGAACAACTGATATCCTAAGTAGAACCAAAGGCCAAAGAGAAAAAATGGGTCTTAAGCAAAGATTTAAAAACAGATAAGGAAGAGGCCTGATGAATATGCAAAGGCAAAGTGTTCCACATTTTAGGAGCTGCAACAGCAAAAGCCCAGTCACCTCTAAGCTTACGCATAGTGTGAGGAACAGTGAGGAGCAGCTGATCGGCTGACCTGAGAGAACGGGTGGGAGCATCGGGGTGCAGCAACTCTGAAAGGTAGGATGGAGCAAGTCCGTGGACTATGGGACTGCATAAACTACTGTCTGGGTAGTTTGTCCTTTTGTCCTGTGTCTGGATATTTTGTCCTTAGGGTGGACCAGCTTCTGCCTTCAGGTGTTACCAGGTTTGAAATGTACAGGAATGTGGTGCTTGTTGAAAATTCTCCTTAGTTTTTCAGACACCCCAGCCACGTGGCTGGATAATGTAGTTTATGCAGTCCGATGCAGTGAAGAATGCTCAGAACTGCATATTGGGGAAACCAAACAACCGCTTCACAGGTGAATGGCCCAACACAGGAGAGCCACAGCCACAGGACAGGACTCTGCAGTCTACCTGCATCTCAAAGACAAGAAACACTCCTTTGAGGACAACAATGTTCAGATCTTGGCTGGTTTGAGCATGGAGTGAAAGAAACTATTTTTGTAAATAGGGAACGACCCTCTCTGAATAAAGAGGGAGGCCTAAGACACCATCTTTCACCCATTTACCGCTCTGTGCTGGAATCTCAACCCAGCCAAGCTGCAGCAAACTTCCTGGGTCACTCACTTCTGTCACCATCCACAAAGTGAAACTGTCAACAACCCTCCCCCCACACCCCTGCATTGTTCAGGGGCAGAGACCCTAATGACTCTGTAAAGACCCTGGTCCAGGTGAAACTAACACCGTTTAGGATGGAAGGGTGGAGTCCTGAGCCACAGAGTATAAATTCTGGTTGCCTGCATGAGTTTATTTAGAAATGAAGAAGCTTCCTGTGAAACATCTTCAAACCAAATTTCCAGCCCAGTCGACAGAAGGAAAAACCACACGCCTTGGATTCCAACCAATCACGTAGCGAGTTATGGACATTAACTCACAGTTGTCCTGTTTAGGACAATTTAAGGCAAGAACTAACCCTCACAGAAACTACAGACATACTGTGTATTTTCACAATTCTATAATATTTCTATAATAGTTTCATTAGAGGGCCTAGATCATGTTTTTTTTTATTTCAAATCTCAGTATTTTCAAAAATGAATAATCAATATGTACTTTATTAGCTAAAGGGAAAATAACATCATTTTACTGAGATTTTACAGGAGCAATGTGATCACAGAAAAATGTCAACCATGTGGTCACATTATTAAAGGGGTTAAGAAATAAAGGTCAGGTCATCTAAAAAATAACAAGAACTTTGAATGAGTCCACCCATGCAGTTGACTAAACCATGGGTTTTCAATCAGTGGTCCGCGACCTCCTGGTGGTCGGTGAATGCATTGCAAGTATTCCCTGGCCTTGTAATTTCAATGTGTAGTCAGCACCATCATACACAGTGTCAGGTTGAAATTCCAGAGCTGGCAGCAAAAACAGCAATGTGTTTTTTATCTGCTGCAACTACATTTCTGTGAGTGGAGTTTCTACATGGCATACCTGAAGAATAAATACAGGGCAGAGATATGAGACACAATGGTGGTCCCTGGATCATAATACTGTACATTGAAAAGCCCTGATTTAAACCATCAAACACTGTGCTGGAACTGGCTCTGATAAGGACGTCCCAGGAAGAGCTACCTCTGCTACACAAGACGTATTTATTAGAAATAACACTATTTGTGTGCTTCATAATTCCATACATGTTCTTTCACAGTTTGGATGTCTTCAGTGATAATGTATGACATACAAAATCAAAATAAAAAAAAAACACTAAATAAGATTCTGTGTCCAAACTTTTGATTTGTAGTATATGTGTACAGCATTATAGCAACATAAAGTTGCAGTACACAGGAAACATATAAAAAGCACTAGCAAGAAAAAAATTCATGACATTTTTGACAGATCAACCCACTGAGTGTGCAGCGTGACCTTCATTTGTATCTGTTCTGGACTCTTTGAGGCATAAGATTTACTGCCCTAAACATCTGGCGCTTTACACCAGATTTGACTGAAAACATGACACATTTCTTATTTTTTTACATACTTTGTGTCAAACTAAATACTGACATGTTTTATATAAAAGTCAATTTAATTCAGATTTGTCCAGTGTGTGTGCAACACTACACATACATTTCTTATTTTCTTGTTCTAACTTACAGAGGCTGCGAATAAACACATATGTTCATTCCAACCCTGTATAAACAACAATGGTAAAGATGACCTGACACTTTGATGCAGTGATGTCATATTTAGCCTTTAGGTGCATCATGTCTCAGGTTTTTTTTTTTTTATATTGGTCAGGATCTATTTCTTTTCTCTCTTGTGTCTAAAGCATTAGGTGTCAAAAAATACTGTAAATGAATATAATCATACACTAAATTAACCTGATGATCTCAGATATAAACAATAGCTGCTTCTCCACTGGCAAAGAAGGATGCGTGAATGATTCCTTGGCATAAATCGATGTCATCGAGCCTTTCAGTTATTTATGTAATTTTTTTTTGGAAGTTTTTCTTCATTTTGATTTTGCGCTAATTCAGTTTAAACTAAATAAGTTAAAATCAACTGCTTCACTCATTTTAAGTTCATTTTGTCACTTGTTTTGTTTCATTCACAGGTTCTGTTTTCCTCAGCTTCTTAATTATTTTGCTTATTTTTGCACATTGTCTTAATTTTTGTTCACTTTCTTGAGCATTCTGTTGATTTTTACGCATTTCCTTAATTGCTTTCTTCATTTTTATTCATTTCTTAATTACTTTGTTCATTTTGTTGCTTACTTTCTTCATGTTTGCTCAATTTTCTTGATTAGTTGGCTTTTTTTTTTTTTACACATTTTGTTACTTACTTTTGCTCATTTTGTTTATTTTATTGTTTGTCATTTTTGCTCTCTTTTCTGATTATTTAATTTGATTTTGACTAATTTTCTTAATTTTATGTTCTTGCTCATGTTCTTCACTGTTGTTCAGTTTTCTTGATTATGTTGTATATTTATGCTCATTTTGTTGCTAATTTTTGCTCATATTTCTTGATCATATTTGTTCACTTTCTTCATCATGTTTAGTTTTGCTCATTTTCTTGAGTAATTTATTTGTTTTTCATATTTTTTCTGGTTACTTGGTTCATTTACTTAGTTAGTTTGTTTATTTTCTTCAGTTTCTTGATTATTTTGCTCAATTATTATCTTAATTTTTGCTTATTTTCTTGAGTATTCAGTTTATTTTTAGTTATTTTCTTAATCATTTTGCCCCTCCCAGTGTTCTTTTATTTTGTCAGATTTAAAAATGCCTGTATTTGGGTTCACCTAAACGAGTTTTTCTCCAGGCTGCAACAGAATAGATAAAACGGCTGTATCTTTATTGTTATCCTTGTAAATGTATTCATTAGATTTCTACTAATGCTTCTTTTCCCCTATGCTCTGTCTGTTTCATTCAGGGCCCCATTGCTGTGGATGAAGGTCCAGTTTGAGAAGCAGCTTGTCTGTCGTGTTGCAGTACCGGCTCTGGCCTGACGTGGCGCTGCAGCCGGTTCCGTCTTGACTCACGTCTCGTTGGTTAAAAATAAACAAAGGCGGAAGCGTCGCTGTAGTTTTTATGGGCTTCCAAGTGTTACGTGGTTTTCCTGTAGTCTGTCCGTTTTTGGAGGCGATTAAAGAGAGATGAGATGGATTTAGTTTTCAGTAGGTTTGAATCGTATAACTTCGAGTCTGACCGGAGGTTTCTGGAAGGTCTGAAGACTCTGGAGAAAACACAGGGCAGAAATGAAAACACTTTACTAGACATGAGACTCTTCTACTACCACAGGTTTGTCACAGCCGAACTGCTTGTACTCCCATTTGAAGTCACAATTTCAAATATTTAGAATCATTTTTGACGTCAGAGCTTTGATTTTTTTTTTCTTCTCGCAGTAGCTTGGGAAGATATTTAGAAATATTCGGAAAAAGAAACAAGGATGATCAGACTGTAGAATGTCTTGTACTGAATCGCTATACAAGGTCTAAATGAGGCTGAAGGTTCATTCCAGCTCTGAATTTGGATGTGGATGCTGGACAATAAAGTTATTTTATTCTGTTCGACATATGTAATAAAACTGCCTGCTCTGTTCCTGGGAAGTCAGTTATTATTTATGTTTCAACATCAGATTTTCTGAATTTAGCTCTTAAAGCTTGTGTAAAGCGGTTATTTCTGTGTGCAGATTGTTGTCTTTGTTGTGTGCCTTATGTCTTTAAACATCATACTCATGACACGTGGTCCAGTAGTAGTTTTCAAGCAGTAATCCTCTGGACAAGGGTTTTCTTTTGTCTTCCCTGTCTGGAAGATTTAGACACATGAGCGGAAGGTGTAATACAAAAAAAAAAAATCAAAAACATTAGTTCTCTACAAAAGTTTGAGAAGGCTGAAGAAGTCATAAAACAAAACAAAACAGAAAGCTTATAAACAGGATCTGACAATAAGTCATGTAAAATACGACAAGACTTTATTTATCCCACACTGGGGAAATTTGTTTGTAACAGCATCATACAGCCTTGAGACAGACAATAAATAATAGTGCACACATGCAAGTGCGAGTAAATTTTATCACATCTACACACAGAAAAAAATCTAATAAAAAAAAGGGGGGCATCAGAGAAGACATATTGCACTCAAGATGGATTATGTACCAGTTGCATGAAGTCATTTACAGATGGGATTATTTACACAATGCAATGATTAAAGTGCAAAGAAAAACAGGCTTATATTTACAATTGCACAGCTCAACTGAGCAAGAGTCGTACTGTCCTATGAATATGAGTGAGTATGAATGTAGAGTGTACTGTCCATATGAGGTCACTGTGTGGAGTTGTACAGTCTGATGGCTGCTGGAGGAATGGCCTGTGGTAGAGCTCCTTCCTGCACTGTGGATGTATTACTGATATTTTCATCACTGTGGCTCTTTTGTGACTACATTTCTGGTAAAAACTAAATTCACTTCAGTAAATTCATTGTGACAGTTATTAGATATTGAAAATGCGGAAACTTACACAGTTATATGCGACTGTTGATTTGTTGACAGTAAAAGCTGTTTTTCAAGAATGAGGAAAAGCAACTTATTGGTCTTTCGAAAAGTCACTGAGGCATAAAGATGATTTATTTATTTATAACTTCAAACTAAAATTGACAAAAAAAAACCCATTCACCTTGGAAGTAAAACAATAAATTAAAAATAGACATGTGTTGAACACTGTTCTACATTTATGACAGTATTATTAATCTGTGTCTGTGTTCAGCAGGTTTGTGGAGCCCATTGACAGCAGTGCATACAAACAGTGGACGTCGGCCTGTGTTAATAAAATGCAGGACAGCAGTGATGAACATCTGGAGCAGAATGAACCCTCAGAATCAGGAGCCCAGGCTGCAGAGGCCCAGCAGCTTTCGTTTGCAGAGGTGATGAGGCTGGTGCAGGAGGGGAAAGACGTCCCTGGAGCAGTAAAACTAGACGTCCAGCCAACTAATGAGAGTCCTACCCCTTCTCAGATGGAAAGGAGACTGAAACCCTGGGAAACACTGTCAGCTTCCACATGACACTGTGACATTTATCCCATTTAAATTAACTTTTACTGCACTCTGTACATAATTAGTGTTTTCACTTGATTTCTCTACATAACTAAAAGTGACATGTAGAAGGCAAGCGATGATATGTTTAATCAGTGGATGAGTTGGACTTTTGGTGGAAGAAACGCTCAGATCCCTTGCTGAAAACAGTCCACTAAAAGTAACAGCACAGTATTTATAGAGATGATGCTATTCCTTAAAGTATTATCAGCAACATCTGGTTAAAATGGTCCCTGTCATTCCAACAGTCCAATAAATTGTGAATGTTTAAGTTCATTAGTTCTAAAAATGTCAGGATCATGCAATGAAGTATGCAAAAATAAAAGTATTATGGATCAGAAACAGACTTTGTCAACCACTTACCTCTATCTCTTTAATGTTTAATACAAATGAGAAAAAAAAAATCAGTGGCCACTACATTCACCAGGTAAAACCAGACAATACACAACATGCAAATTTCAAACTACATTGGTTTATTTTCCATTACGTCCACAACTCAATTGTTAAAAGTTAACCTTTAGCTGATGTCACTTTTAAAGGCTGCTTTGAGCTGTACATGCGGCGTTAGCACCTTCAGATGTAAAAATCCCACATAAACAACATGAGGTAAAGATGTTGACAAAATGTGAACAGTCTAATGTCACTGTGGAACTAAATATCACATGTTTATCTAACACACAGGGAATAATAAAGTGTAACAAATCAAATAAAAAGAAATTACTTCACACCTAATGCAGCGCCACAAAGCTGAGTTTTTAAAAAAGATCCATTCAATGATAAAAATACAAAGGTGTCCATAAATAAGGCAACCTTACAGTACTGAGTGGAGAATGAAACAGACTGATCATTTAAACACATCACATGATTAGAAACAAAAATATATTTCACTGAGACAGTTCTAATGGTTTGTAAAGACACATTACAGGAGAGTTGAAACCTTAACATAACACAAGTTTTTATATGAATGTTTTAGAACGTACACTGGAGTTTTCAAGTGAAGCTTTTCTTCTGCTCCTCAGATCACAGTCGTCTTGGTTTCTATTTTTCACTTTTTTAATGGATTAAATCACACCCTATTTTCCCCACTTACAAATTCCTTTCTTTGTTCCAACATTTAAAAAAAAAATCCAGAACCTAGAGGGCCAGATCCACAAAATGACTGATGCTTTTGTAGCTACTAAACCGGTGCAAAACAAACAAAAAACTAACATGCAATTCACAAAACAGAGACTGTGGATGCAAAAACCATTATATTCACAGTGCAGTCTGTTTTTGTGGATCTGGCCCATCATTTTCTGACAGACATGTCTGCCTGTTTGTCGTATTGTTATTTTTCATCAGGTTTCTTGTATGAACAAATAATCTGTAAATACCTTAAACACAGATTACCTTGCATATAAACACTGCTGAGATGTGTTTCACGCCAGATCTCTGCTGTATTGTTAAACAACCGTTCACACTGAAATCATAATGACAGTTGTTTATATGAAATAATACAAACACTAAAGCTTGTAAATGTCCCTGTCGATCTGCTGATAGTAAAAACACTTTGACCTTATTCACACAACTTGTTTTTGGTCTTTCGTACAACTGTGTTAGCACAACTGTAAACCTAATGAATCGCAGATAAAAGCACATGAGCACCATAATTATCACACACATTTTAAAACAATCAAAGTCAATCAAGAAAAACAAAAACCCCTTGATTTTAAACTTTTCTCCTATAAAACCAGTAAAATTAAAAACTATTGCTTAACATGATTTGACCAGATTAAAACAACTAGATAAAACAATAAAATAAATCTAAAATGCAGATATTCCTAAGTTACTTAATGTATAAAAATGATATGCCATATTTGTCCAGTAAATCTGTGTTGAGGTAGAGAACTACTCTGAGCACCATTAAATATAAAACAAAGGCTCCTCCGTGATGCAGAAAACTGCAAAGTGTTGTCGTCTGCTGGTGATATCTGATCACACACCCGTGAGTCAAACACTGAAGTTAAAAATACTGAATGAACTTTTGCAGAACATTCCTGGAGATCTTGGTCAACGTAGAAAAGTTGTGGAGGAGAGCAGTTGCTGCTGGTAAGGCTGACGCTTGAGGCCGGGGATTCATTCACATCTCTATTCGCATTCAAAGTAATCCTTCAGCGGTGCGAAGAGGTGACGGATGACTGGGACGCTCCAGGAGCGTCCGAGGACCTTCTGCCTTTGACCCCGACCCATGTTGTTGACATCTGTGTAGTGTTTAGGAAAGCCGAAAATCCTGAAAAAAAAAAAACAAAACAACTGATTACAACTGCATCAGTTCTGTTCCATTTTTCTCTGTTCAGGCTGTTTATCAGTGAGGAGAGTGTTTGTATCTACAGCCATTTACAGTGACATGTTTACATCTCTAGCCAATCAGAGCATTGCCCAACTTGTTAGGGCGGGATCAATTCACATTACTATTCACACGGCAAACAGAAGTGATCTGCTTTGGTTACGTTTCTCTCTGGAATCTTCCCACTGCCTTTGTCGATGGTGCGGCTGAGATTATGTCTATGATACAGAGTACACACTTTTAAAAACACCTGAAAATTGCTATCTGTCTATTTCACAGCTTTTTTGTGCATGTCTCTTCCATAATGTGCTCTAATGTCGGCTCGATTGTCAAGTCTCTGATGCTGTCTGTGCAAGGAGGACAAGTTTGATAAAAGAGCAAGAGGAAAATTATATACAGTGGTCCTTCGTTTATCGCGGGGGTTAGGTTCTAAAAATAACCTGCGATAGGCAAAATCCGCGAAGTAGATTCCTATGGAAAAACTCGCTCCAGCTAATGCATGATTCACCCAATGAACGTGACGCCGGAACAGATTAAATTCGTTAGCCGGGCACTACCGTATTTGTTTGAAGGCTGTAAAACCCTTCACCACACACTTTATACACTGTTCTCAGACAGGCATTAACATTTTCTCACATTTCTCTTTTATTTAAACAGTCTCAAAATTCAAACCTTTGTAGATTTTAAATAAAAAATAACGACAGTACCATAGAACTAAAGATCAAAACCTGTTTTCAGGCCCATACATTTGTTTGAGAAAAAAAAAAAAAAACAAACGCTTTCCTACAAAAAAACGCGATGGCCTCCAGAAACAACAAATTTAATTTCAACAGACAACTGTACTTTCAATTTATTATTTTCAAAAAGTTCATCCAAGCACTCAATCTGATCAAACACTCATTCCAAAGTATTGAAAACACAAGCACTGTCATTTTCAGGTGATTATACACTAATAAAAACATAATTATGAATGTTATTTTCCATTTCTTTAATTTGATGCTCATAGCACCTTACCCTAAAGCAACATAAATCTTACACACTAAACCTTTTAAAATTACATGGATTTTAAACCCACACAAATTCTATAAAACATAACAAACTATGGTTGTCAGAAAAGCTTACTGTTCCATTTCTGTACACCACAGATAGTCTTCTTTGCCGTTCATGGAGACAGGAAGTGGGCCGCTTTTCCCTTGTCTTATGGAGTTGGACTTTGTTGTGATGGTTCGAACTTTGTCAAACTGCACAAAGACAAAACAAATCATAATCTGACTGTTTCTAAACCTTTTCAAGATGTTACGTTACATTTTTTCCAGATGGGCGATGGTTCCCTTTGCACTCACCAACAAAGTCAATGAAGAGAAAGTGTTAAAAATACAAGAAAAAAGTGCCTACCTTTGCCGAACGTCCCATTTCTAAACAGTCCTGCAGGGAGACTTTGTCATCTACAGACGTTGCAAGGGGTCTGAAAAGAAAAGGTAGGAAAAGTTATATTTGTATTTTTCAGCTGTGAAAATGCTTAAAGAAAGAATAAGAACTGAATTTCAGGAAGTACCTGTTCATTCCAGGGAGGTTTCCCCAGAAGTATCTCGCTCTGTGAGCTGGGCTGACTTTTACTGCATCAATAAGAATTGGATTACACTGAAATAACAAGAGGAGAAGGTGTTTAATGAACAACATGGCTTCAAACAGTCTGTACCCTACCACAGGTTTGATGGGACATTTCCAGCAGAGAGTGAATTTAATTACCTCAAGGAACCTGCAGATGTCTGACTTGTCGTTGCTGCTCATGAAAACCACGTTTTCAAACAACCAGAAAAACGGCCGGTTGTCTTCCTCCCGAGGCTTCAACAAGGTCAAGATGCGGTAGAACTCAAAGAAGAGCCTTCCAGTGCCCTCTGCAGGACAAAAACAGAGAGTGTTTATAATGACCTTTCTGTCTTCGATTCTCTGCATTGTTTTAAAAGGCTTTTCATACAAGTTTGAAAATTGTGTACCAAATAAACCCTTTCGAAGTGGATTGACCATGGACAGATCATTACATGGACTTCCTCCAATCAGAAGGTCAAAAGGCCCCCATTCAGCCAGCTGCAAAAGCAAACACACAGTTTACACATTGTTCATTTTTACCTGTTTGATGATACAAAAAAAAAGAACTACACTTTGACATGAACAGATTAATTACAAAATGACAACTCACATGTTTCCTTGTGATGGTCCGAACATCGTTGACATATTCAATCTTTCCTTCATGCTTGACCATCCCCACAGCGATCGAATTTTCACAGATCTCTGAAGCAATGTAGCGCTCAATCTTGAAGCCGAGGTCTCTGAGCACCAGGTATCCTGTCATGAAGACACACCAGCGTAAAGCAGAACATTCCACAAAAAGTCAGCAGGTTTTTACATTAAACGTTCAGTTTTAATACAGGATGCATGGTGGAAAGTTGGAAATTGCTAATTTCTTTCTTCTCTTAAAAGTAAATCACTTCATCAGTGACTGCATGTAATAAGTAAACATTTATTGGAAAAAAGAATATAAAATACAGTATTAATTCTCTTGTAGTGAAGCAGGGTGAGACAGATATGTCCTAAAACTGAATCAGACATTAAATGTAAAACAATGAAAAAACCTGTTGCGATGCCATCAAACAGTGAGAGCACTTTGATTGGTCTGCGCTGATGAGCTGGGATGGACGGATAAACTCTGTGCGGCTCCTGTAATAAAACATACAACTTAGTAAAAATATTTATATGTATTAATTTGACAGAGGGAGACATTTTCACGGTGAGACAGACCATCTACTGCACTGTGCAAATACAAGCTACAGCTGAACCAACACTGAAGGTCATCTTCTACTCTTGTTGATGTATGCTGAATTTTAATGTCACCAGAAAATACGAATAATAAAAATTAAATGTGACGTGGTATAAATAACATACAGTTGTTGGATTATAAACTGCTTTTATAGCAGTCAACAAACTCAAAGTATAATGGCAATCTTTCCCCCTTATCCCCTTCCTTTAGCGTATTTTATAATATATTCATTAAAGAATATCATATACATAAATCTCATTCTACCAAATAGTGCAAATGTGCATCTTTTCTCTATTAAGCCTACACAGATAGAAATTATGGAACATTATAATAGGATGTAGGAATGTTAATCTAAAACACATATAATTGCTACTTAGTATATGTGAAAAGAATCTGTGGTAAATCAGGTGACGTTATAGGCTGTTTTCTGTGTGAATGTGTCAGTATCTAAGAAAAAATACTACCAACAAAAAAAACCTAATGGTAATTATCGTCATGGCAAGTAATATTCCATAGTTCCGTGCTTGTTCCTTGCAGCACCAACCATTGCAGTAGTTTATCTGTTGTATGAGTATTACAGGATTACTACTTCAGTTCTTGCTCCTACTTAATAGTTCAAAGTAGCTCAATGACTTAAGACTGATCAAACAAAAGTATAGTACTTACAAATTCAAAGGCACTGTTGTTGGCAAAGAAGTCCTGCACCTTCACACTCCAGTCTGGTCTGAGTTTGAGGTTTCCTTCACACTGTGACGGCTGACACATGTAGCAGCTCCATGGATCGACGTCTTTCAGTTTGTCAAAGGTTCCCGGGCCAACGAGGATGTCCACACAGTCCTTACAGAAGCATCTGGGGGAAGGGACAAGCACGAGATAATGAGTCCCAGTTTAGTTTACATTATGTGAATGACATTAAAATAAATAATAAATATATGAGAAGCAGTGCTTACCTGCAGCAGCTGACATTTTCACACAGGATCACTTCTAAACCTGCACAGCAAACAGTGCAATAGGACTGGTAGCCATCTTCATCATAGCGATACAGTGTCTCAGTGAAGTTTTCCTGAAAACAGGGTGTGTTGCAGTGTTTGAGATGTTAATTGCAGCTGTGTTTCAGATGTAGGTTAGAGGTACATAAACTGAACTGGAATGGAGTAAAGCAGATGCATTGCACTGGGCAGAGATAGACAGAGCACTGTGTCATAAGATTACCTTGCATTTCAGACAAAGACTTCCTTCAAACAACGGGTGCTGCACATCAATGTCAGATGCTCCACAAGGCAAACAAAAGTCTGAAATAACAAACCTTTAGCTTAGAATCCAGCATCTAATTTTACAGAAACTTTCCGTATTCATTCACAAACCTTACCTTCAATGGTTTTTCCTTTCTTGTTGACAGTTTCTATCATTGATTCTGTAAAGTAAACATTTAGATGACAAATGATTCTCAAAAACATTTGGTATTTTTGTCAACTAAAATGATACATACGCCTGCTGCTGATAACACTGACTGCATTTGGTTTATTTTTAAAAGCGTATTTCCTTTTTGCTGGGGGCTGGTAGTCAGACAGAGTAGAGTCAGAAGTAGAGTCGACCTGTAAATGAGAATCTGCAAGACAGAGAATCAAAAATAATCATCAGTCAATCAATCAATGTTGTTTTACAAAACCATTTTTAAAGTATCACATACCGGTATCAGATGTACCAGGAGGCGAGAACCCCTCAGGTCCTGTAGGAAGGAATCCTTCAGACGCCCAGTTCAGCATCAGCTCCAGCTCTCTGTCTTTATTTCCTTCGGCCTCAGAAAAAGACTTTGCACATCGTTCACCTGCCAACTGCAGATTACAGCTGAGATCAAAATCTGGCGTGTGTTCAGTGTGTGAAAGACTTTCCTCCACTGGATAAACAGATTCTACAAGTGATTCTGACACAGTGATCCATGAAACATTGTTGATGTCTGTGAAAAATAATGACTACAATGTGTGTTTATGCACTACAGTCACTGGGTAGTTATAAACACAGTCTACCGTCACTCTAGTCTGCTCTTCTGTAAAATGTAGTGGGGTTACACTGCAGTCTGCTACACATTTGATTTTTTTGTCTTCATTAGCTGACCAGTGTTGCTCAGTTTCAATCTAATCGTCAAATCCTGATCCAATTTACAGCCAAAGATCAGTGAGGTAGCGCCTGTGTGTAACTTTGATCATCCATCAATCATTAGTCATTTGTTACCCAGGATTTCTGAATAGATTAATTACTGTAATTAACTGTATTACAATGTAAGACATGACAGCTGAACTGTCCTGAAATCATGTATTTGAGGGTTCAAATACCCAAAATATTATGTCAAACAACACCTTAGTTACACTTGATTCCAACTCCATTTCTAAATTGCACATATGTATTATATAGTGTATGCACATATTGGCACCATATTTGATTTTGGTTTCTTACCTCAGTGATCTGAAAGATGGCTTCTTTATAGACAGGCAAACTGGCAAAGGAATTTTTGCAGAAGCACCTGGTGAAGGCACTAAACGGCATCAGTCCCTCTGTATAGATCTGTAACAAGAAATAATGACAAAATCTCTCCACGCATCTCAAATATTTCTGTTATGAATAATAACAGCTCAGCAGAGTACAAACCTCTGAGAACATCCCATCTCCAAACCACTCCACTCTCCTCATGCCAGGGGGAGACGACTTGGTTTTCCAAGGCATCACCATCCCAGGCCACCAGGAAAAGCCCTTCACTTTCCCCCAGACCAGCTCTCCAGTCAGAAACCCTTTACCATCCTTTAGGAAACAAAAAAAGAGGAAAAAGTAGCAGTGAAGAATTTTACTCTCATCTTAAGCACTAACAGTTGACACATACACTACATATATTAGTGTATGCATGTATTTATTTATTTTGCAGCTTTTTGATGTAACAGTACCTGGTAAACGTGTGTTCTCCGTCGTCCTCTTGGTGTGGACTTGTTGGATGGTGATCTCTCTTCAGGCTGAAAGAAAAACAAAAACATTTTTATAATGAACTAAAATAAACAGTGATGCCATCAGATTTTCACATTTTATCCCATTTGAAGTTAAATGACCTGCATTGAGTGGGTTAGATTGAATCGACTTATGTTAGATGTTATGTTCATTCATTTTTGTTCACAGTACGGTAATTGCTCTCTGAATGAATTCCTTGCCCAAAAAGTAAATAATCAACACATCTGAAAATTTAATTTTAGATCTTTATCATGTGCATCCGCATACCTGTCTGAACCAATTTAGCTGAAAACTGCCATGGTAATATCTTCATTTTAAGGTAACGATGTGGCTTGCAACAACAAAAGACAATGAAAAATCACCGATACTGCCTTTTTTTGGAAGATATGCTGCTATTGTGGGCAATTGGACAACCTCTAGTTTGAAACAACCTCAGCGTGGTGTAGATCAATTCACATCAAAATGTATCATATTTTGATAAAATTGTGATGAGCAGCAGTTTAGGACAAGATGGAATGTACATTCGGGAAATCATGTTGCCAGCAGGAATAGGCGCGTGATATATTTTCAGTCTGTGGGCATTTCAGAGTCAGAAAAGACCTGTGACAGCCTACAATATTTTTGGTAGTATACTTTTGTATACCTACCACCTCATCTGTGCAGTCCACAGCCTTTTTGCTGTTGTTATCAGCATCTACAGGTTTAGCCCAAGTGTTAGAACCAGCCTGAAACACTGTACGGGCTTGTGGCTTCTGGCGCAAGCTGCTCTCCCAGCCATAACCTCCCCTAATGGTCCCCTGAGAGATAACACACGCCCATTACAAACTTAAATATCATGCGCATGCGAATATACAAAACACACACACCCCTTCACATAACTAATTAAACCTGATCATACCACTGATTCTGTTAGTCCAGAAAAAATCAGGATATGTGGTTAGCAAAGGATCGTTAGTAAAATCAGACAGATGGTGCACAAAAAAAGCTGCAAATTGAAGTCAAACATGCATATACACTGTTGCCCATGAAGCTGGAATAAAATATTTTTACATCTTGTCATGAAATGATTGTAACAATGTGATTTATTCTAAAGTGTATTTCGTCTAAAAACTTTATAAGGTGATTACTGATGTGTATAAAAAGGAATAAAAAGAAGAATGTGTCTGAAAACAAACTGTTCCAACTTGAAGGATGAACAGTGTTCTTCCAGAGTTTATTCTGGTTCTACCTCCAAATGACAGCTAGCACTATACTTAAGTTAAACTAATTTCAAATTCAGCACACTCAGTTTCTTTAGCATATTATTCTCAACTTTCTGACGTTGAAGTTTCCTTCTTTTTTAAGTAAATGAAGAAAAAAAAGAGAAAATCTTTTACCTCTTGCCAAACATGCTCATTCCCTCCATTGTGGTCATATTTTGAATCTTTGGAAGAAAAACAGAAAGGATTCCTTTTAAGTATTAAAATTAGAGATGCACTCTGAGGTGAAAGAACCAGATGACAATACAAAACAATGGTTGTACCTGCAAAATTATATATTACAGTTACTAAATGTTTTACACCAAGGACATTTCTAGCAATAACATTAAACTTTGACACACAAAATATATAATATAGAATATTCTGAGAATAACAGTGAAGTCTGATTTTTTTTCTTGCCTGTTATCTTTTCAAGACGCACTTCACATGGCCTTAGTGTCACATCGAAACTATTCAACTCTAGAACATAAGACATTAAATTAAAATAGTCATCTTATATATATCTTCAACATAGTTATGAGAAAATTTATTTCATTAAAGATACACTATACTTATCAGATTATTAATCTTAGCTCATTTGGACTTTTACTAGCATCGGCTACATTAAATTACTTGATGGTCTGTGTTTCTTCCTTTCTTTCCTGTGGCCTGACGAGTCCTTGCTGCTGTCACTCTCATTCTCTGTAAAGGTGTCGCTGTCAGACACGAGCGCTGTGTCCTGATTCTCCAAGGCCTAGTGTAAGAAAACTCAGTCAGTAAAATACACAAAATGACATCATATTAAATAATATACTATATTTCAGTGCATATTTTGTTGTCTTCTAAATTTTTACACCTGAGTAAAAACCTGCTGGGCATCAAGCGGAGGACAGGGAAAGGCCAAGAGGGTCAAAACCAGCTTCCTGAACATTGAAGTGGGTTTGGTGTCTTTGAAGATGTTCCCCCAGTGTTTCTCCAGTGAAAGCACTGCAGAGTCGTCCTTTTCTTCCTCTTCATTCTGTCCCTCTTCAGCGAGCTGATACTGTAAAAACTCACTGGTGAGCTGGTTAACCTCCTCAGGAGAAGAACAGGTTCCCAGTTTGGTCCCTAGCTCTCCCACTGATTTCCCTGTAGCTTTAAGCCTGCTCTGGGGGTTCAGTAGCTGAGCAATGCATTTCAGTAGCCCGTCACTTAGCGGTAACTCCTCTGCAATGCTGCTGGTGACTGTGATGTAGAATGACAACACCTCCTCTTGTAGAAGTGGCAGTGTCTCTGCAGCCTCAGACTCCTTCAGGAATTCCTCCACAGCAGAGCCACCTACACTGAGTTCAGCACCTGATAGCAGATATTTTTTATTCTTGAAAATTTGAGGGTCTCGTTCCTTGAGGAAGCGAATTGCAGCTTGTGGATGAACAAAGTAGGAAGTGTACATGCGGAGCAAATTACTGGCTTCTTCCAGAATGAGCAGTAAATCAGCTTGGGGAGCTCCCTCCCGTGCCTGCAGAGTCTTCTGGAAACTGTGCAGAGGCTTCAAGGCATGATCCAGAAACATGTACTTTGCCCTGACTTTGGGATCCTGCAACTGGGCGCAGATTAGCTTAGCTTTTTCATCATCTTCACTGTGTGACTTGAAGTGTGATATCAGATCTGTCCACATTTCCAGGATTTTGGCTACCAACTGGCAGACATGAAGGCAGCTGGTGTTGAGATGAAATGAACCTTCCACCGTGTCTGAGCCAAAAAGAGCCCTGAGGTTGTCATTCTTTGTGGAGCAGGAGGACGAGTGTGCATGGATGTCTGCAATCATCTCCAAATCCTGATTTGAGAGCTCTTTCACTCCAGCATGACAAGCAGCATTGGCCATGTTATACAGAGCTCCTAAGGCCACCATGGTGGGGTTAAGATCCCTGAGCTGTGTGTAGATTTGCTCTGAGGCGGCAACATAACCATCTAGATACACGGCAACAAGATTTGCTGTGGACAACTCAAATTTCTTCAAGACTCCCAGGACTGTTGCTGCTGTTTGATTGGCTGAATCATCTGCTGGAGACTGGAAAGCATCTAGAAATCGGATGCAGTGTCTGGAGGATTCAACATCAAAATATCCAACGAGAACAACAGAGACGACGTCATCCTCTTTCAATGTTACCCCGCCATAAATATATACACAGTAAGGAGTGCATTGGCAAACAGATATAATGTCTTTGGGGTACTGCAACCCCAGTTTACAGTGTGCAAAGTGCTTTGACATCTGTTCACCAGAGAAGTTACAGTGCTTGTGAATAAAGCGGAGTGCTGCGTCACTACAGGGTAGTGGAGGCTCAGTGTGATGGCTTTCCCGACTCTTAGCAATTTCATCTCTCTTCTTGTGCATTTTTGTTTCCTCATGTCGCCTCAGGTCTGCAATACCTGTATAATATGTACTCAGATTTCTGTAGCAACTTCTGCAGAAGGTATAGCACTCCCCAAGAGGACTGGTGTCAGCCCAGTCAAACATTACCTTCCAGTCTTCAGCGTAAGGATAAATAGTTCTCTTTACTTTTGGACTTTTTTCCTCTGTGTCTGATTCAAATTTGGAGTTCCCTGTCAATGTAAAAGAAAAAAAGGATGACTAGACAATTACTGTAAATACGACAAACACAATCTAAGTAATTATATAAAACAATAACAAATAACAATATAAAGTTATATTTACGTGATCGAGGAGATGAACCAACTGAGGTCAAGGTTTTTGTATTAGCTTGATAGAAGATTTTTAACCATTTCACTGTCTCAAAGTTGCTTTTGAAATCCCCTGTTATGAGTTCCTCCACAGGAAAGTTCTAACCAATTAAAAACAAAACAAAAGCACAATGAGCAACAGTAACTACTACAGTAAACCATTTATATCTCAGTAGAACTGAGGATAATTATAATATTGTTTTCTTGTTCTTTAGTTGTCGCATGAATTCCTGTCTACTACAACTGGCAGTATTTATATTTATTGCATAAGTACTGCATATGTTATAATTAAATGGGTGTCATCACTATTTACTTTTCTTCTGCACCTTTACCTTCACTAGCAGGCATTACTCATTTTACCCAATGTGTTATCAAGACCCAAAAATAAACACTGAGGAAGACATTATGACCATTAAAAGCCATGGATTCTATAACCAGGGATCGAACTGTTCAACAATAACCATCAGAACTGAATTCACAAATTGTCTACAATTGATGAGTAACATTGTGCATTAATGACCGTTTTACTACTATTCTCCTATCACATCATACATCATCATATCTTGAATATGTAAACAAGTCAATTTAAATTACATATGGTCATTTGATGGATCAAATTGTTGTTCTGTGAATATTACTGAAAAATACATATTTCAAATACTTTAGCTGATGTATTTGTGCAGGGTAAGAGCTCCTGCACTAATCTACAAAGTACTACTTTTGTAATGATAAAATTTGCCTACCTTCATGATACCATTCTTGTTCAAAGCCTCCTGGAGGAGGGCAAAGTTGTGTTTGTAATCGTCTTCATTTTGTGCATCAGTCTTCACTTTAGTCATGTCAACAGAGCCAGGGATGACCCGGTCCACGATCTGACAGTGACACACACCTGCAGCAGCACACACACTTGCATGAATACTCCCACATATTTTTACCTCAGGAAAAGCACCTCTTTCAGTACTTAACCTTTCCACATGGTTTAATTATGAAGTGGGGGCATTAAGTCTCCACTGTGTTAATCTTGTCATTCCTATACCAACATTACCTGAACACATTTCTGTCACATTACTAAATTTTGTCGTCAGCACGTTGTTGATCCAGGCTACCAGATAAGTGCGGCTGCTTTTATCGAGAGTTGAGTCTGGATTCACAAACTTTGTGGTTGCCATCTTGCAGGAATCTAAGGACAAGGAAGAGATATATATTTAGAGTAAAAATACAAAAGGGCAACACAAGAAGTATGTAAATATCTAGCTGATGTACACTCCTATAAATTATTTTTATATTATTCCTTTCATGTGTTCTCAGCACTACGGTATTTAATGTCACTTTTGATATGTTTATGTCCAGATTTCTATAAATTACTGTATCCCTGCGCTAATCACAGAAGGCAGTAGTATAAAAGTCCAGATTTAGAAGGTTTAGGGAGAAATTTAATAGGACACAATCACGGTTGGGTGGTGATAACTCCTGGCTAAAACACCTTACAACTCACCTTTAAAGTTCTTGTATTTTTTTTTCTAGTTTGTATGTTTAGTGTGACATTTCTAAAATAGTAAATATGTGTATTTTTGACTGCCAAGCAAGTAGACTCAAATTACATTTGCAATATTGCCTGCAACGTGACTTTCTCAACAAACTGTGCAGCGATAGTGATAACTTGTTTTCGTCTTTTTGAGTCTTATTTTAACCACACTTTGCTGTGAAAATGTAATCTTTTCTGACTTTAAGGGAGGGGTGAGACTGTCAGTGGGTGGGTTGCTTAATCCTCTATTGTCTGTCTGACGGCTTTATGACAGATAAAACCAAACGCAAGACATGTCTGCATCTGCATCTTTCAGTCGCATTCGCTTGTTTTCTTTTACGGCGCACATTACGGTCGTGGTCTGTATCTGCGCTGCTACAGGACACTTCAGCCACGCTGTGGCTTTTCCTCCTCAATGTATAGAAAGCGTCAGTGAAATCTCGCGTTACTCATCCATTTTTGCCGCGAACCACACCGTCCCACAACTTTCACTTTACCCAGACAGTGCTGGTTTAGTTTTTCCAGAGCTCCACTGACAATAACCACGGGGATACCAATAAAATATGCCTGGATCAGGAATTATTATTTACAGATCTCTGGTCAGGGTTTGGCTTCCACATGTAACCCTGTGCTGTACCGGTTACAACCCGGTTCCGAGTACATGCAGCCACTTTTAAGTTTTATGTACAAGCAAATAACAAATATTGCAGTGATGGTCCAAAGACCTGCAATAAAACATTAATACCGCAGACCACGAGTACATAAACATTGTATTACATGAATTAGTACCAGGACAGGAAGTTAGAAATTGCATATCCTTACGAAGTCAAAACCTCTCCGACTCTATTATAGTCTGCGGACTTCGCCTTTGTGTTTGCATGAGCCGGCCTTTGTGCGGTGAACCAGCATTTAAAAGATACCGGGACAACCCCTGTAACGTTATACTCAATGTGACCCTGTGCGTATTGACTGTAGACTGCGATAAAGAAAAAGTCGCGCCGTTCTGGTGGCGATCGGTATTGTACAGTCCATAAATGATAATACACTTACCTCTGGTATCCCTTATAAGTGTAGCTGAAGACTGACTCTGAGCTTCGTCCTATAGCAAATTTTCCAATAGGCCTCCCCGACTCATGTGACGTCCCCCTGCTCAGATTGGGGCCATTGGACGGCCGCTACAATGGAGGCTGTCCCGTAGTAGACTACGCCCGTAAATCTGCCGGCCTCAATTACGAAGCAGCCCCCGAAAGGAAGTAAGAACCTTTCAATGACCAGCACGATAGCTCTGCATCGCGCCTATTTTTTTGTTTTACGTTGTTAACCAGACCAAATAAATGCGAAGAGTTAATACCTTGCCGGTATTATACGTTAACGCCAACCATAACTATAAAATAACACAAGAGCTGCCATTAGGTCGAAACTAGCCGTTCGTGGCGCAGATGGGGCCAAAGTACAGAAAAACCAACATGACGGAAAAGTAGTCCTGTTTCGTCGTGATTATTTTAGGCGTGATACGGCTAAATGAATACGTTTTTGTCAATGGGAGTTCTCTGATGCTGGTTGAGTCGCTATAGCGTAAGCTTCTTGTGGTAGCGTTAAAGCCGCAAATGTGTTTCATTTAGTTTAAACGAGACTACAGCTTTCATAACTTACCTCCGAAAAAGGCCGCAAATGTTGCTCGCCTGATCGCCACAGGGCCTCGACGTTGTTCCCGTGTAGTTGCGTCGTCGTTTCGGGTGTAGCCGCAGCAGATGCGGACGGTCGGAAGAACCGTTACAACACCGTTAGTGCATTGCAGCATAATACAACTTTCGAACAGTAAAAGCTTAAGAGCCTTCGACACTGTAGCTGAGCTAGAAAGTACTGGGTTAAAGCTGGCGAGTGCAAACAAATACAGCGACTTCATAGTTCAGCCACATCCGCACAACAGCGTCCGTGGGACCCTACACGCACATGGACTACATCTGAAGTAATAGGCTTACAAAACCATTCAGCTTCATAAGAAACCTACCAATATTATAGACTACAATTACTTAAATGTATCAAATCATTTTTGGGGGACTGTTGAGATGTCTTCATGGGTCCATAACATAGGATACATTGCCACAGTTGTCTTAACATTTGTTTTTGTCAGTCATCAAATGTGATGTGAGGCCTTACCTTTGTCAGATAGATTATTGAAAACCATACTGTAGCCTGTTTCTTCAAACATGGTGCAGACATAGGCCTGTTGGGAATGAACTAAGTACGAACACCTTAAATGGTGAAGCAGGAGCAGTCCTATGTCGCCCAGCAGTAGACCTATGTTCCCCAGTCACATGTTAGGGTTAGGGGTTAAAAAAATATTGGGGGACACAGGTATGTTCTCAGCAGAACATACAAAGAGGTGAAAGCTAGAATTGGTTTTCACTTTCACAAAGGTTCAAGGCTAAGATGGTATTTATTCACACTGGCACATTAGAGTCAAGACTTCATCACAATGGTGGTAGCAAGACACAAAACAGCAAAACACAGATAATTATTGTTAAGTAAATGGCTTCAACAGTGAGGGTTATGTCAGGAAGGGCATCCGACGTAAAATTATGCCAGATCCAACATGCGAATCATTGGTATTTCGCTGTGGCGACCCCTGAGGGGAGCAGCCGAAAGGAGAAGAAGAAGAAGAAATGGCTTCAACAGGCATCTGCACTCTGTGACCCTCTAGTTTGGGATGTCCCAGTCAAATCATCAACTTGGTTTTACAAAGGTTGAAACCATTTAGTCTCACCAGTTTTGATCCCTCAAAAGATTCATGATATTTGTACTGCCAGAATCAACCATATCTCTATAGCTTCTGCCTCTGCTGCTCTTCCACTACATCTGAATTTCCTCCCATTGAAATGGGACAATTATAGATCCCTTAAAGATTTATCCTCCATGTAGAACACAGTATAGCAATCAGGGCAATCCCCTGCTAAAGCAGGGATGCAGTCCCTTTGACACACACAAGATGGAAGTGTCCAGTCATTTACATTATTTGAACAAACTCAACAGAAACTAGCAGTAAACGTCAAGTAACACAACCCTTCATCTAGATTCTAGATGGTGATTTGTATCAGCATCAAAATCTAATCATCTGTCCCTCGGCTCATTTCAGAACTTCCCTGAAAAACTTATCAAAATCTTTTTGTAGCACTGGCAAGAACAAATGCACAGCTAACTTGGCACAGGCAATGACAGCATGATGCACTGTGTAGGTCTATAGCCCCATAAACGTTAAGGATAAATACAAAGTCTGGCATTAAAATAGGTATTTGGTATCAACGCTGTCACAACAATAAACATAACATGATCACAGGCTGTGTCTATGAAGGCTCCATATATTTCAGCCCTTGTTTACAGACTATGACTAAAATGATTAATAGCATTTTCTTGTTATTCATCATGTCCAAGAGCGATAATAACGCTTACAGTCACAGCAGAGGTCCATGGGTTAATGTGTCTGTGTCTAAATTTATGTTCAAGATTCAGTCTGTTCTCAGCACAGTATTTATGAACTGATATTGAGGACTGAAGTGAAAATACCTTGACATTGTGAAATATTGTTTTAATATTGAAAACAACACTTTGTCTCTGTATAAACTTTATGATGCCATTATGAGGAGACCTCTGGGACATTGTGACAGGATCTGCAGTGAGTATGGGTTCACTTCAGCGTAGCCCATAGTGGGGTCACGGGGGTCAGGGTAGGCTTTGTGACCACCTCTCAGCCCATCCTCCCACAGGGCACAGAGTGTCATCAGAGAGGGAGGACAGATAGAAAGCCCTGGATGGTCCTTTCACCTATTGTAGCTTCGAATCTTCCTGGGGATTACAATTCAAATAAAGTAAACAATAACACAAGAATACATTAAAAATTACATAATAATTAAAAAATATAATGTAATTCCCTGTAGACTTGTGACAAGTTTGTTAACTAAAGTTGGCATCAGCAGTGGTACAGGTCACATGATCAGAGGATAGTGCATGATCAGTTAGTGGTCATATTTACATTTTAAGTACCTCCTAACCTATTGTTAAAATGATAAATGCTTTTCTGCTGTTTTATGTAGACTGGCAATTTATTTCAAACCTTAACAACCTTCAGACAATACTGATCCCAGATGGGCCAGAGTCGCCTCCATCTACTGAGGAGACTGAGGTCCTTTGATGTGAGCAGGGCACTGCTCTGGACGTTTTATGACACTGTGGTCACCTATGCAGTCTTTTATGCCATCGTGTGCTGGGTGGGGGGCAGCATAGACGGAGACCGGAAAAGACTGAACAAATTGGTTAAGAGAGCTGGCCCTGTCCTGGGCTGCCCACTGGACTCCATCGAGGAGGTGGTGGACAGAAGGATGTTAGCCAAGCTGATGTCCATCATGGACAACACTTTCCACCCACTGCACCAAACTGTGGAGGCCCTGAGCAGCTCCTTCAGCTGCAGATTGTTACATCCACAGTGCAGGAAGGAGCGCTACCACAGGTCATTCCTCCCCACAGCCATCAGACCGTACAACTCCACACAGTGATATGTAAATGCTCATGTCCAGTTTGTACATTCTGTCTTGAGTGTAATATTTCCCTCTCTGATGCCCCTTATTTCTTTTTTTCTCATTATGTGTGTGTAGATGTGGTATAATTCACTGCACTTGCATGTGTGCACTATTATTTATTCTCTGTCTCAATGCTGTATGCTGCTGTTACAAAGTAATTTCCCCAGTGTGGGATAAATAAAGTTTACCTTATTTTATCTTATATTAAAGGATCTATATAAGCGTGAGTGTTCTAAAAATGTGGTTTTAGGCAGAGGACAGTAAAATAAATTGACAACTATGATGAGGTTGGTGCATATGAATTTGATTTGAATAAACCAAATTATCACTCAAAAAAATGTGGAATTCCCAGGTATAAAGCTTTCCCCAAAACAGCTAATATACTGAGTATTAGTCTAGTTTTAACTAGAAACCAGGACAATCTTTTATGCATATTGATAATATTAGTGTGGTGTCAACATCCTATAGGGCTAATCTAGCTGTTTTATTCTGAACTATCTGTAATTTATTGAGATCCTTTGTTTAGCAGTAGACCAAATAAATGAACAATGCTCAAGAAGTGACAGGATTAGTGAACAAATAGTTGTTCCCCATGATGGCCGGTGTCACAATACCAAAGCACTTCCAGCTGACAGAGGTTCCTCTTCCCATTTTCTTAACAATACATTCAGTATGATCTCAGCAACTTGAACTGATTTCCTCAATCAATTGTGCAATTGTTTTAGTTAAATTCAACACAGCCCTTTCAATCAATCTCAGCCTGCTTCCAATAATCATTGTTGTTGTCTTAGAAATATTTAAAACCATTTTATTTTTATCAACCCAGTCATACATAACTTAACACATCAATTAGATGACGAGAACAGTGAGCAGAATAAAACATTGTACAATCATCAGCATACATCACAGTGGAAGACTTTTGTACAGCATAAGGGAGATCTTCTTCTTTTCCTTTCGGCTGTTCCCTTCAGGGGTCGCCTCAGCGAATCATCTGCCTCCATCTCACCCTATCCTCTGCAACTTCTTCTCTCACACCAACTACCTTCATATCCTCCTCCACCACATCCATAAATCTCCTCTTAAAATTTGAAAATAAAAGTAGACCTAAACAACTACCCTGAGGAGCACCACTCTACATTCCAACCCATTCTGAAAAGTAACCATTATAGTAAACGTTTTTGCTTCATACCTGATAAAAACATCGATGCAAGCGTATCAGGTGTCTAATTTGCCATTTTCCAACCTTCTCAAGCCTTGTTTATTGGGTCGCCAGCTTATTTTTATTAATGTTATTCATTATTTAGTTTATTTTTGTTCACTTTCTTGATTACTGTGTTCCTTTTCCTGTACATTTATGCTAATCTCGGGGATATTTTGCTCTTTTTGTTGACTTTTTTTTGCATTTTCTTCACTATTTTGCTCAGTTGTTCATTTTTGTCCTTTATTTATTATGTTAATTTTTGTTCATTTTGTTTATGCTTTTGTTTGTCCTCTTCTTCATTTAGTTCATTCTTGTGCTGATTTTCTTTTTTGTCATTTTCATGATTACTTTGTTCATTTTATGAAGATTTTTGTTCATTTTTGCCAGACGTATGGATATTTTGCTCATTTTCTTCATTATTTAGGTCATTTTCTCTACATTTTTGTTAATTATGGAAATGTTTTGTTCATTATTTTTGATCTTTTCTCAAAATTTGTATTGATTAGTTTGCTAATTCTTTTCCGTTTTGTTGATTTTTTTTATGATTAATGGTGTTTATTTCATTCTTCTGTGTTCACTAGCTTTGTTACCTCAGTAATATTTTCTTCATTTTAGATTATATTGTGAATATATTTTCATTTCCGGTTTATTTTGGTCATTTTTACTATTGTTTGTTCCTTTTCTGTATTATTTTATTCATTTTGTGAATGTTTTGTTAATTTTGTAGGACTTTTTGTACATATATTTTCAATAGAGATTAATAATATAATGTCAGTTATTTTGGATTTAAATACAGTACTAAAAACAGAAAACCACTTTGTTTTATAGGATATAATTTGGGTTCCAAGGAGATGCCAAATTTGTTTTTTGGATCTTGAGTCCAAAAATTTTGCAAAACACTGACTTTGTTAATTTGCCATATACACATGTATTTAGTCTGCTACCAGTACGTCACAGATGTCCTGAGGCCCTTGGTTAAAATACAACTTAATACTGGTGTGAAATGAAGTGATTTGTTCTCATATGTTGCCAGAATAAGGATGGTGATGTTTACAGAGCTCAGACAGGATCTCTGTTTGATGAATGCTGCAGAAGGCCTAGGGCTGAACACATCTGTTTTTTGCTGTCATGCACTATTAAAGAGTATTACATACTAAAATGCAAGCGCTGACAGCTTCATTCATAGTTTTATGTATTTTTCTTTCTTTTTTTCTGGTTCGGTTGCCTACCCATCACACTCAAAGCATAATTTGGATTGAGCATGCCAGCTCTTTTGTTTGAGTACAGATTACCCAGTGAGACAGACGGTTTAGGCATTTCTGTAAATGATTAACACAAAGCAAAAGAACACAAACTGAAGTCTGCTTTCATTTTTGCATAATTACACAAGTGTCTTTCATTATCTTTTCCTTATTAGTCTCTTTTAACACATAGAGAGGGTGATATGCACCTATAGTAGCCTTTTTCCAAGTATATCTTATTAGTAAAGACAAAAAAAGCACAAACAATGAATGTCCATTACAGGTTACTTAAAGTTCCCACACAGTGAAAATGCATCATACTGTAGTTAGGTGTTGAGGTTTATATATGCTACCAGTAAAAAGTTTGCATCATTTTCAACATTGTACATTCATTCTGAATGTACAAATTGTGAAAGTACACATATGGAACTAGAAAGCACCCAGAGAGCACAGACCTCTGCCAAGCAGCTCATTTTCCCTCATAATGTGATACACATCCAACAATAATAGGCCTACATTTATTTTATCTACATTATTGGATTCCTTGACCATGAAAACATACCCTTAGCATTTGGAATAACATTCATATCATTATTAGTTCATGAGTTATCCACAAAAATTGGCATTTCCACAGTGGCAATTTTCATCGAGCTCCAAATGTAATGAAGATACAAAAAAATCCACTAGCACTATACTGATTCAGCAGAGTTGACTATAATTTGGTGTTAGTTGCAGGTCTGTACCATTATTTGTTGGCAAATATTCCATGAGAACCCTGAATTTCACTGTTCTATGTAGCAGGATCCACAATATAGCCAGGATCGAGATTAAATATTGAGATATTGTAGAACCTACTGTGACAGTATCGAGTATTCTTTTGTCAAGTATTCTGGAATTCTTTATATAGTTACATGCAAACAAGCTGAAATTGGCCTCATCTTACAATGATAATGAATACCTCAAAAATTTCCTGGATTCAAATTATTAGTGTATTTGGCAGGGGCTGTGTGGACAACAAGGTCTTGCAAGGACCCTATGCTTTGCATCATCCATCTTCTACCCCTTAATCCTTGTGAGGGTTGGGGGGATGCTGGAGCCTATTCCAGTTGACTTGAGCCTATGGACAATTTAAGAGTGGCCAATTCACCGAACCCCCTAGTACATGTTTTTGGTTGTGGGAGGAAGCCGGAGTACCTGGAGAGAACCCACGCAGACATGGGGAGAACATGCA
>JAQQAE010000711.1:0-30222 GCA_029823295.1 Pseudamia nigra
TCGAACATAAATCCCCCCCCCCCCCCTCTGCTTTTCTCCGAGTGTATAGTCGTGATTTCAGTGAGTTTCTGCATCCTGTTTGCCTGAGGGACCATAGAGCCGCTGGCTGATCAGAGAAAGCCCCATATCAGATTGCTCCCAACCCCCTCTTTCTATGCTACTGCCCAGGTTTAATACCTTTTACTATAGCCTGCTCATCACTGATCGGTGCTGTAAATCTACCACGACTCAACTCACTGAGGGAAGCCTGAGCTCGGAAAGCAAAACCCAAAAGCACATTATATTGCAATCATTTATTTCATGCAGTGACTTATTTGATTTGTAGCACTAACCTGAGGTCCATGTTAACATTTAAAACCATGCATTTGTACACACATAAACATAACAGTCTGCACTCATGCAGAAGATATATGGGTTTGTACCCACACATACCTGTGCATATACACAGTTGAACGTATATCCTCTGAACTCATTTCCCCCGATACATTCATGAAGTCCAGCTTTGCGTGACTGTTATGATGAAACCTTACGTTGGTTGAGCCATACTGTACAGTAAACTGATATACCACACATATACAGTACAGTAGGTCTAGAACACATTAGCTCTTCCACTGTGCATCCATTTTTCATTTGCATGCCGTTTATGGGATTCTCCTGAAAAATTGCCAAGTGCAACATTTAGTTAATGGAATGTTGACATAATGGAAATGTTTATTGTGCAGGGTGAACTATATTTTCAATAAGAGCTTTTTAAAAACAAACTACTGAGCCCCATGTCTACTGCTTTATCAAATGTCAGACAGATATAACTCTCATAGTGCAGTGCTAGAGATTTTACTTTTAAAAAGTGATGTAGTATATGCTGTGACTTGTCAGAGTCAAATATTTTACTTTTCACATCACAACACGAGTCCTACAACATTAGCTACTTGTCATATGACTCCTTTCATCCCCCTCTTATCCCGTGAATCTCCAATGCTGACGTTCAGTGTTTGTGAGAAACAGACAGAACCTGTTCAGTTTGTCTCAGAGACCATCCAGCATCATGGCGTGCTTTCATGTGGACTCTTTCCTTGCCAGTGGATGCTCAGCGATTAAACCATTTTAAACAGGCGTGAGGAATTTCAAGTTGAATTCATGATTTCACACTCAAATTTGAGCCAGCACACTGGAGAAGTCAGAAATTCAAACATAACTACTAAGACAAATGCAAGGAAATAACTATCTTGGAATGCTAATCAATAATAATACTTTTTTTAAATGAGTATATTTGAATAATTCATGGATAACAGCAATAATTACGTTTTAGCATTAAAAATAAGATTTTGATTGAAGAGCTTATGCATAAGGGTGGATTAACCGTAAAAATATGTAAAATGATTTCATAATTTCCAATACTGTTAATTTAGGGCAGCTGTGGTATAAACATTACATTGGGTGGTAGTCTAATAAATTTGTTTAGCACTGTATATTCTGAAGAAACAAAGCAATCAGAGCTCATGAAATGTTGATGTTTAAGACAAAGTAATTTTAAAAAATTATCTTATATAATGCAGTTGTTTAACAATCAGAAAACACTATATGTAAAGACAAAAGATGAAACACTGAGCAGATCAATTCACTACACAGTGACAACTTGAGTTTTCAGACTAACTTAATTTTGCTGATAGAACGTGAACACACTTTTACTTAAGCAATGCAGACATGTTGAATTAGTGAGATACTCTCACATGTGGTATGAGGATTTAAAGGGTCCAAATACTGGATTTCATGCACTTTAATAATAATAATAATTTGGATTTATGTAGCATTTCATAAGGATATCAGAGGCATGCATGTTATACATATGGTTCAATAAATAATCAGCATTTTCAGGACTAATTGGGACACTCGAGTTCACTTTGGGACTTTGAAAGACTTGTCTATTCTTAAGCTAAAGCTGGATAATCTGCCTGTCATGATACCCAATTAAATGGTGCTAAGAGTTCCTTTTCAAAGCTGAAATTATGCTTCTTGTGGTCTGCTGTGACAGTTCAAACTTTAGCATCCCTGATTAAATCTATTTAATGTGATTTGTTTTGAGAGCTCAGAACATGGCACTGAGAATCCACGTGAAGACTGTAAATCACATTACTGTACATGTTACAAGCAACAAGTAAGACGCAGCCTTTGCATCAAGCAGCATTCTTTCAGCCTGAAGACATAAGTGAAAGTAAAAATCACTTTATTTCAACCTTCAACAGGTTTTCAGGTGTTCTGGGCAGGCAAAGACAGCACAATCTGCAGAAAATATAGTAGCTCTTCTCTGTTTCTTCCCTCATTTTTTCTTTGTACTTTCCCAGGTTTCCTTCATCACATAGAATTAACAGCATATTCAAACTGACGAATCTGACCTAGATTATGAGAAGCCCATCTATCTAATTTATCTTTCAAACTGCTTAAGGCTGGGAAATAAATAGAGCTACATGTTGCTGCAAACTCAGTTTTTGTCCAATCTCCCACCTGTCATTGCAACATCTGTCTGTCAGCGGTTGCCAAGAGGCCTCCAGCTTCCCTCGTTCATGCAATTAAACAATTACCACAATTTACCCTTCTCTCTCGTACACGCTCATTTGGAGATTTCGGATAGTTTTTCCCCTCATCCCACGAACTTCAACCCGTTTTGTTTCTGTCCTCGGGCAATCAACTTGAGTCAGGATTTTGTTTTACTATGTGGGCTGTCACACCAAAATTGTAGCCAAAATTACATGTTACAATTGAGTTGATTTGGTCCATTTACGGTTTAATAAATGGGTGCAGGCTGTGCCAAAGTGGGTGTCAACACATAGCACCGGGGAGAACACAGGCGTGGAGCATGTGATTGGAATATATGGCTCGGGCGGTGCGGCGGATGCAAGAGGTCTCATCAAGCCTGTGTAAATGTTTACCCTGCACACAGTTTCCATTTCAGCCAGCGGCACAGCATCACCTTACCACTTAGTGGTTCATAGGTTTCATTTCTGTCAACGCTACTGTCTCACAGCTGGCGCAGAGGAGAGGTGAGGTGGCGAAGGCCAGATTGTTGCCAAAGCTTCTTATGACATCGGCTTTGCGTAAGCAGGTCTCAAGCAGCCATTTAGCTTCCCACACATTACCTCATTTATGGATTAATGACTGACACAGTGCATCGAAGTCATTAATGCAGAAAAGTAAATTGTGTACATCGTAGCTCTTGGGTAGATCATAGGTCAGTTTTTGCTAATCCTGGCAAAGCTATTGCCTAGTGGAAAAATGTACTTCAGAGGACATGCTTACTATCTTAATCTTTGACATTAAGAAACTGAAATCACTACTGAATCACTACTATAACTTACAAAAGCTCCTTGAATTCAAGTGAAAACATAATTATTTAAATATATTTTTGAGTAGCACTCCAATCTAAGAAGACAATACTGTAATAATAATCATCCGAATTACCAAATTGGCAGTTGAGTAATATTTTCTCTCAATCGGTAATGTTATTTTAGGGTTTACCAAAATTTGTGTGAAACACATGGTGTTGCACTTCAGCATCACAACTTATTTGCCATAAACATTTTGGTCCCACAGCATTGAAGCTGATCCATAACTGCATTAGAAAAAACTGGATGCGTGAATATCTTCTTTCAAGAAATTACCAACATATTCAAACAGGGCAAGACAAGAAAGACCAGACGAAAAATGAAATATTCTTGTATCCTGAGGTTTTCCACTTCCTGTTTAATTCATGATCCTCTGTGTATCCTTCAAAACTGTGCTGAGAGACAAATTTGGGTTGGTAATGCCCTGATCATTTGAGTAGTGTAAACTTTTCATTCTGCAGTACATACCATCTGAAATGTTTTTCTTGATGTGCAACCTCATGTCTTCACTTTAACCCTTTTTGAATAAAATATATGGATTTGAAAAGACAGCAGACAGTGCAGTAGATCACAAGGTGCAAACTAGACTCACAGGCCTTATAAATCAAGAAGATTCAGGGTCTCAGAGAGACTCCAGCTGCAATCTGTGATCCTTTAGCCACAGCTAAGGGCTTTGACTCAAATGATTCATCACATGATGATTAGTTGTGGCCAGGCTGGTATCCTTTCTCTTCTAACCCTGGCCATGTCGGAGGCTATTTTGGAGTTGAACAGGCACTCGCTGCTTAACCGAACCTCAGATGTGGGGAAGAGATAAGCATTATGTCTCTTAACAATTTGACAAACCTGCAAACCATATGAGCTGCACTGTAGATTCAGTTTCACTGGTGTGTGCACTTGTGCCAGTGTATGATTGCTTATTTGTGTGTGTGTGAAAGGCAGATGGAGGTGGTACTGGTGCTAGGGGATGGTTTGGGGGTTCTGGTTCAGGAAGGAGAAAGAAAATGTTGAAGTAGCATGTGGAACAGAAAGGAATGAAACTTGAATCTTGGTATGTGGATTATGGCTTACAGTGAACTCTTGAGTTGATCTGTTATTATTCCGTTCTGCGTTGTGTTTGGCGTGACTTTATATGATGGCATTCTACCCAGTCACGTGTTTATTCGTATTGTTGGAGCACTCCAATAGAGCAATAAGTGCATCCCAGACTGGAATGTGTGTAAACATTCGGTGATGGGCTTCTCTGTCCTTGGGGCAGACACAGAGACACCCTTCTGCTTGTGTGGGCTGCCTTTGTGTTTTGGGTCGTCTCTGTTGGTGGCAATGTTTTAACAGCCTTCTTCCTTTAAACCATTATCCAGTAGACTGCTCCTGTGAAGACCTATGTTTAATTAATGCTGTTTTGCAAGTTGCTTATACATCAAAAATGGCTGGAGGGGTCATATTAGAGCGGTGTTGTTTATTAAATGTCTGCATTTGTAACGACATGCTGTTTTATGCAAGGTCTTTGCTGCTGTGAAGGTGGAAAAAAAATGTTGTCTAGAAGGGTACACAGTCCAAAGCACAGTATGGGTCTATGATAAAAAGGTTGTGGTTTTACTTGGACCAGTTTAGAGCGAGGAGGTGCTCATGCAGAGCTGACATGTACTGACGAGACCACCAGAGGTAGCGGTCAAAGAGAGCAGGAGGTATATGGAAATATGTCCCATCCGCAGGAAAGCAGAGATGGAAAAAGCAAAGAAGTCAGCGAGTAATGAATTAGAACCTCATATCAATAACCTGGAACACGGCCTAATGCAACAGAAAAGCAAAGAGAGCAAGAAAAAGTGGACAGGCGAATGATTGAAGTGGGACAGAGATAAATGAGGAGTGGGGAAGTTAAAGAAGGGTTGAGAGAGGACCAAAAAAGTAGAGACGAGGGAGGGAAACAATGAACGGTGAAGTTGGAGGAGAAGTGAACGATGGGGGTGAGGCATCTCCGCTATGACATGCAATCAGACGCGTACAGCAGTAACAGCTGTCCTGTGCTTCAGTGACTCGTAATGAGAATTAAGCCTGTGCTCTCCACTCCACCACCTGACCGTTTCTTTCCTTTACACTTTGTCAATTTAATATTTCCCCACTTCCTCTCTTCATCCCTTTTATCTCCTCCTACCTGTTAATCCACTTGTTTTCATTTTTGTTTCGTACATACTTCTTCCAGAAATGGACAGCTGCCCCTTTTTTTCCACCGCCTCCAGCCCACTCCACTCTTCTTTCCGCAACATCCTTATGTATTCAAGCCAACAGATCAAACAAAATCCCACCATAAATACCAGCCTTGTTCATCTAATCAAGCAAATTGCAGCAGAACGCTGTGGTGGAGGGGAAGGATTTCTTTGCTGGGAACCATTACTTAATATCACCAGCTCATTGAAAAGACAGTGCATCGCTGTCTCATTGTTAAAAAAATTGCTGCGTTTTTTCCTGGACACCTGACCTTGTATCTTATGTTGGAAAACGTGGGCTAAGCATTTGGTGTGGTTGTAGGATTTTTTAATAAACTAAAGTAATTTTAGATGTGTCTGGAGTCTAGTTTTCTAATTAGTCCAGCTTTTACAACACTACAAATCAAAGAACACATATGGAATTAAGCAGTAAACAAAAACAAGCGTTAAACAACCAAGAACATGTTTTACATTTTAGAATGTTCCAAGTAGCCACGTTGGGCTTTGATGACAGCTTTGCTCGGTCATGGCATTCTCTCTCAGGTAGTCAGTCACCTGGAATGGTTTTCAAATCACAGGTGAGTTCATTTGTGCCACTTCTTACCATCAGAGAAGTTGTGGTTACCCTTAGTGCTACTACAACTACTGTACAAATCCATACTGTGGCAAGAAACACTCAATTAAAGTAAGTAAAGAGAAGACAGTCCATCATTAGTTTAACAAATGAAGATCAGTCAGTTTGAAAAACAGCAACTTTCAACTTGTCCCTAAGTGCTGCTGTAGTGCAAAGCTGTCATGCAATCTAAAATAATAAAGCATGTTGTGGGTTCTTTAACACTTTTTGTTTACTTCATGTTTCCATATGTGTTCTTTCACCATTTGGATGTTGTGTTGAACAACAGAATTGTTAACCTTGCAATTTAAGCTTAGATCCTGTAAATGCAAGTAGTTGGGGATTAAGGAGAGATGGCCTGTTATAATTCAGAAAAACATACTCATAGTGGGATATTTAAGATAAATATAACTAAAGTGCTTCTGTTGCTGAAACCTAAAATATGCTGGAGGACATCATGGACATCTCAGACCATGCTCTTCACCTCATCGTCTCAGCAGAGGAGCAGCTGCAGTGGACGACTAACATCGCGACGCTGCGTGAGTGAACGTTATAGGAGATCCTTCATATGCACTGCCATCAGACTGTTCAACACAACAGCTGATGGCAGACAGAAGACTGAATGCATTTTAATGATATGATCTTTTTTGCCTTGCCTATGAACTTGTCAACTGAATTTCCATAAGAGGGATAAATAAAGTTTATTTGATTCAGCTCAATTCAATTCCATTCAGTGCTGGGGCTCAGATGCAGACTTGGTTCCTAGGAAAAAATCCTGGATGTTGATCATCCACCATTTAGTCTCCGCCTAACTGTTGAGGAAGGTTAAAAAATATTAGATACGTCAATGACAAATAACACTATTATACTGTACCTGTCTGTAAGGTTGAAATGGATTTTGATCTGTTCTTACCTGGTCCCGAACCATGAATATGACTTGTGACTATAAATCCAGTATTCAGTAAATCAAATGTCATCTTATCTTTGCTATACTGCCTATAAGAGAGGAGCTCGATGCTTGAATCAACTGCCACTTGAAAAGGCAATCTTCTACTTTCTGTACAATTCTGGCTTTCAGCTCCCCCTCCATTATTTCTGAGCCCGAGTGAAATCCTACCAAACCATTCTGAATTAGAGGGAGGAAATAAAATCTACTCCAGAAGAAACTGGCGTGTCTGCAGTCTCTGCTTAATGGCTCTTTACAAAACAGCTCTGTTTTAATGAATCTAAGGTCCTAAGCTTTTTCTTTGATTACTTCTCTTGTCCCCTGATACTTTGGCTACAGGACCTCTTGTTATGGACATGGTGTTTCAACAATGACAATGTTAATGTAGGTCAGGGCGGCCCTCCATGTGTGGCTACGACTTGGCCAAGGACATGCAGCAGCAGGGCTTCATCAGAACGGCTGATGTCCTTCGGTTCATAACCTTGGCTCATATCTGCTGCTTATTCGGACTAACTGAGTTGGCGCAGAAGCAAGGCTTTTCTGTGATGTGATCCATGTCCTCAAGAAGCAGCAGTAACAGAATTACCATCAAACAATAGCAATGGAATGATTTTAATCCTGTACACACACTATTTATCTTTAAACTGAGGCTGTTCGTACTTAACCATATATGAGGTCATCCAAGAACTCATCCGGCAGAGTGTTTTATTTCTGTACACAACATTGAAAACAGATTATCAGTTGAATTACCATCATGTAAGACAATCCTGGTGCATATTTTTCACAGAAGGAATTTCTTTGTTTACATATGACAGACACTTGGCAAGAGATCCCAGTATAATCCTAATTCTCCCCGACCAAGATCTAAATTCAGTGGAAAATCATTTAATTACTTTGGCTTTCCTGCAGTTCTGCTATTAGAAGTAGAGTCTTGAAATTCTTCAGTAAACCACGGGTGAAGAGTTTGTGTTGTTATTACCCCGTGATGGAAATCAATCTATGGATCTCAGACTCTTCAAATAAGATTGCGTTGTCAAGGTCTCTGCCATACAGCCAATTAGGAAGGAACGCCATGGGAGAGCGAGCACGAGGCAGCTGTAAATCTTGAGCACAGCCAAGTTTATGACAGTGGAGGATAATGCATGTCTAGAATGAGCGTGAGGGGATTAATTTGGCCATTTCTTGTAACTCTGTGGGCTTAGTCCAGGCAACCCTTCCTCACCCCTTACTTCTTCAACCCTTACTTCTTCAACCCTTACTCCCACTGCATGGCCCTGGAATTCACTGGTCCTGATTGGTGCAGGGTTGAAGCTTTATTAATGAATGACTCATTGTTTGGAGTTCGGCCTCACATGGAGCTTTGGAAAACAGTGGAAACTCATCCATCCATGAGTGTGAGAGACAAAAATGTTTATAATGTATGATGAGGCATGTGGACAGGTAAAAAAATAACATTAAGCACATGACATGAGATACCAGTTAAAATTTTATTAAAACCAATGGCATATTTCATTCTGTTAGTGAGTTGATCATCGATTTCCTTGCTGAAGTATGATACATTTTCTGTGTGCAAAAAGCAGTCTGACTTTTGGGAAGGAATAGAGAACCTCTAAAAAAAAAAAAAAAAGCCAGAATCTATAATAACTGATGAAGTCAGATGCGCATCATTCTGATGGATTCGACAGTTTGGAAGTAGACGTGGTCCTGATTCCCATCCTCAGTATGTCTAATTGATAACGGCCATTTCATGATGTTTTTAATATTTTTGTGGGTGTTCACTTTTGTACTTTTCATTTAAGTTGCCCACCCTTGCTCTAGGAGGACACCCCCTCATCTGTTCGCTCACCTCATAGGCCCCACTCACCTCTGCAATTATCCTATTGGCCAGTTGATGTGTGGATGTACAGTGCCCTTCGAAACTATTGGAACAGCGAGGCCAAGTCCTTTATTTTTGCTGTACACTGAAAACATCAGGGTTTGACAGACAATGAATATGAGACAAAATATCAGTATTTTGGGTTTTATTTACAGGTATTGATATCAAAATTGATTAAAGAACTTAGAAGATGGCATCATTTGTAATGAAAACACCAACATTTTAGGTGAGCAAAAGTACAGGAACAAAATGTATTAAAGTGAATAATGCTTAATATTTAGTTACAAATCCTTTACTTGCAATAACTGCTTGAAGCCTGCAACCCATTGATATCACCAAATTTTCATTCTTCTGTGATGCTTTTCCATGGCTTTCACCTCAGTCTCTGAGTTGTTGTTTTGGGAGGTTTCTCCCTTCAGTCTCCTCTTTACCAGGTGAAGTCTGCAGATTGACTTGTCCAGTCCAAAACCTTCCACTTGTTTCCCCTGATGAACTCCTTGGTTGTCATGGCAGTGTGTTTTGGGTCGTTGTCTTGCTGCATGATGAAGGATCTCCTGTTTGAATTTGAGTTTGGTTGAATCTCTTTAAATTTGCAGTCAAAATGTTTCTGTAGACTTCTGAGATTACTTTGCTGCTGCCATCATGTCTTACATCATCAATGAAGATCAATGACCCATCCCAGAAGAAGCCATGCAAGTCCAATCCATGACACGACCTCCTCTGTGTTTCACAGAGGAGCTTGTGTTTGGGATCATGAGCAGATCCTGTCTCCAGACTCTAGCCTTTCCATCACTTTAAGAAAAGGTTACCATTTGTCTAATCAGTCCATAAAACATTGGCCCAGAACTTTTCAGGCTTGTCTCTGTATTTTGTCAAATTCCAATCTGTCCTTCCTGTTCTGTGTGAAGTCTTCTGTGAACAGTGCATTGTGGTACCTTCACTCCTGTCCTCTGGAGGTTGTTGGTGATGTTACTGACAGTTGTTTTAGGGTTTTTCTTCACAGTTCTCACAATGTTGCTGTCAGCAGCTACTGATGTTTCCTGTGGTCGACCGGTTCGACTACACCAGAAGTTTTCTTTCTTCAGGACATTCTAAATGATTGTACTGGCTATGGACAATATTTGTGCAATGGCTCTGATTGAGTTTCCATCTTCTCTCAGCTTCAAAGTCACTTGCTTTTCTCCCATAGACAGCTCTCTGGTCTTCATGTTGGCTCCACCTGTTTAACTCTAAGTGCAGACTGCACGGGCAAAACCCAAAACTGAAACAGAGGAGCTATTTATTGTTTGAATAATCAGTGTAACAGGACACACCTGGGCAGCAAAACACACCTGTCAGTCACATGTTCCAATAATTTTGCTCACTTGAAAAATGGGTTGGTTCAAACAGAAGGTGCAATCTTCTAAGATGTTTAACCAATTTTGATATACATAAACACTTGGAAATAGAAATTATTATCTTTTGTCTCATATTCAGTGTTTTATGTCAAACCCAAATGTTTTCATTGTACAACTAAAATAAAAAGGAATTGGCCACGCTGTTCCAATGAAAGGGAATGCTAGGGAACAGGCTTATTGCTGCCACCTTCTTACCTCACCTTGGCTATGGTAACAGTGTTTACATGCGTGCCTCTGAAAGCTCGCTACAGATGTTGGATGCGGTTTTTGTCATGGAACACTAAGATTCATAACTGGCTGTAAATCCCTCACTAACCATTTCACTTTGTACTCTCTGGTCATCTGGTCATCATTATTCATACACAGACTTTTGCACGAATACAAGTTCATTTACAAATCCATCCTTTGCCAGCTGCCATCACATTTATCCTCCTACATGCCACTCAAACAGATCAGCCATAGCCTATGCTCACAGATTTTCATTTTCCTCAGTTTGCATTGAGCTTGGCAAAGGGCATTTTCTTACTCTGCTCCATCAACCTGGAACAGGTTACAGCAAGATCTACACCGGACCCTCTAGATCCCATTAGGGAAATTAAAAATTATTCTGAGGGAATTGGAGAAAACGTCTGGATTGTACCTGTTTGTAGGTTTTATCCTGCTCAGCACTCCTGTATGAACTCTAATTTATATATTGTATATACTGTTTTTTTGGATTTGTATGAATGTAACTAATTGTTGTTTATGTCCAAAACAGGTCTCAAAAGGGACGATGGCTCTATGAAGGTCTAGTAACTCCTCTTATCCAGTCTTTTTACCACGTCATTTTGCCAGTCAGCCTGTACTAATCCTTTCACAATTGCCGTTTCAACTCTCATGTTTAAGTCTAAATTTGGAGTTGACTTAGTTTGGAGTATACAGCACTGTTACTTTCTGACAAATGTTTAAATAGACATTAGGGTAATCATGTATAACCACATTTATAAGCACCATTGATGAAAAATCGTTTTACCCCATGACTGTATCTTTCCATGCCTCAGTACATCAGGCTCTACGTCTAGTTGCACCTCAAGGCCATTCTGTTTCTGTTGGCCAACATTCAAGCGATTATCTCTTCACTCCTGCCTCCCCCAAAGTATAGATGTCGATTCTCTCAATTGGCTTGACTCGTACCGTTAAATATCAGCCTCACACTGCTTTGCTCCTGCCTCTGGGGTTAATGACACTGAATATCAGTCTAGCCACCAGTCTAAATTCATCCTCCTCATCCCGTCTAGATGTGCTGCACTTCCATCTCCATAGCAACCAGCATGTGTTTTGTGTACACACTGTGGTCAGGGCACGGAAGGTGTTTTGGGAGAAAGAGGAAATGAGTCACCGTGGGGAAATACAGGTCATCGTCTCTGCGGGTTCAAAGGTGAACACAAGATCGCACTGAAAAGAGCCCCCGTTATTTCTCTTTCAACCTCAGTGTGTTGCCGTCGCTTCCTCCCCAGCTATGATTAGAAACCATAACCTCATGCTTCAATGTCACACTGTGTCTACATCCATTTAGCAAGGAAAGCTAAATGACCTGTTTGTTGTATGGAGACTCGGACTACCACGCATACACCTCCGCTCTGGGAAAAGTGGGACTTTGGGGGTCTAATTACTTTCACCAGCTGATTATGGAGGCCCCTACTTTCCTGTGCCATGTTAATCAGGCTGGTGTCGTGGGCTTAGTTTTGACACACTGATTCTGTGGCTTTGATGGCTCCACCACTCCAGGCCTGGTCTGGGTCACTGCTGATGACTTCTTTGATCTTAGCTTGCAGGTTACTCCACAGGGTGAATATGTCAATGTCAATAATGGAATTATAGGACAATAATTGCTTAACACAGTCTGGATGGTGCGAGTGCCCCAGCTTTGGAGCATTTATTCTACAGTTTGAGAGACATGACTTCACTGGAATCTACCGAGATTTTCTAGACAAGTTGTGCTGTATCTCATGACTTGGCACTATTGTAACTCCATTGATTTTGGGGGCACGGTTGTATTTTTGAAAAATGAGCATTGGCTCTAGAGATTTGATGTTAATTCCAATTCTGCTCTGTGTTCTGAGAAGTACTGATGAGCTACGGGTTTCACCAGTGGCCTCATGAATAAAACCATTACAGCAATCAAAGTGACGTACAAACGAGGTGGATTTCGATTTGTGGCAAAACATTAGAGCTTTGTGGCGTTTCTTTTATTTTAGGATTTTAGAGCAGGGTCTGCAACATATGGCATCAGGGCCTCTCCAGTGGAAATATTTATATAAAAATGCACAAAATAAGCTCCAAATCCAAAAGAAAAAATACATAATGAGCAAAAATTAAAACAAAATTGATGCAAATAACCGACAAAATGAGCAAAATTATAAAGAAAATTTAAAAAATATGAAAATATATTGAAAACGTTAATATGGACAACAAAATAATCAAACAAATGAGTCCAGTAAATTAATATACACAAGAAAATTAGCACAATTAAGTGAAAATAATGAGTGAAATAATCCACGAACATCAAAAATGGCTAAATCAGTCCAGGAAATAAACAAAAATTTACAAATTGAAATAAAATTAAAGCAAGAGTGAACAAAAATGTATAAAATAAATAAGTTGAACAAAAATAATCAACAAAATGAACAAAAATAGAGTGAAATAATAACCAAATTTGTGTTAACATGTTTCCGGGTAAAACGTGCGTCATATATCTTTTGAAGCTCTAGACACTTTTTCCTTTCTGTCCAAATACGGCTCTTTAGTTTGTAAAGGTTGCAAACCCCCGTTTTAGAGACATGACTTCAGTGGAATCTACTGAGGCTCTTGTGCTCCATCTCATGACTCAGCACTATTGAAACTGTATTGATTTCACGGGGGCATGGTATCATTTTTGAAAAATGGTCAGATTCGGATATTTTGAATTCATTCCAATTCTGTTCTCTCGCCAGTGTACGACTGATGGAGTTATGGGTTTCACCAGGAACCTCATAAATAAAACCATCACAGCAATCAAAGTGAAGTATAAAATAGGTGGATTTTAATTTGAAGCAACATTATGACTTTTTTTCTACACAACCCATGCGGTATCATGGTTTGGCAGTATTGAAACACCAGTGATTTTCAGGGCGTGGTTGCATTTTTGAAAAATGATCTTCAGATCCGGAGATTTTATATTAATTCCGACTCCGTTTTGTGGGTAGAGAAGTACTGATGAGTTACAGGTTTCACCGGTGACCTCATAAATAAAACCATTACAACAATCATAGTGAAGTATAAAATAGGTGGATTTTGGTTTGAAGCAACATTAGGGCAGGAAGGCTTTCATTAGTAGCACAAATGAATCTTTGGTATGGGAGACTCCTGCGCAGGCCAAGTGATCCCCAGACGATGGTAAATCAATCTGAATATCCGATGGTGTCATCGCCCTGTTAATGGTTATGAAAGAGCCCTGTGAGAGAAAGAGCTGAACTTTTTCTTCTTTTTTCCCTTTTTTCGCCAGAGTTCATCCTCTGTGCTTTCTGTATTTAAAGAATGAAAGATTTGATAGGAGACACACATGGCATTGAAAATGAAGGGGGTAAAACTCTTGCCATCTGTCAGTTCTTGTCATGTGTTGTCATGATGATATTTATTATCTTTAACTATAAGCACCCACACTTTAAATCCTCTACCAGTGACCTCATCAGCCGCTGCAAACCTGTCATGCAAATCACTGTTGCAGAGCCCAGAAATGGCAGTAATAACTCATCTCCTCAAACTTTAACCAGTGCTCCTGTGCTCTGCCCTCAAATAAGCACCTGAACTTCATTGTTAGTGGGACTGTGACTGATGGAGATAAATATTGCATCGCTTTTTTCAGATAATCCCTTTTCAAAAGAGGCAATAAATTTGAGCGGGTGCAATGGAGAATCTCTGGAGATGAAAGAATCCAAGTCAGAAAATGGTTCACCTGTACTTTACCATGTACTTGCACTGCTTGATATATAGCAGATGGATTCATATATTAAGTTAATGTTCAGGAAATTGACAGTTATATGTTACGCTTATATATTTGCACAACTTTGTAAAATCATTCAAGCAGGGATATTTGTTCACATTTAAATGAACAAAGATGTAGCAATTTAATGAACTCTTTAAAGAATCATGACCTACTAACACATTTATAACATTAGAGCCTTTTCATATAAGCAAAGGTTACTGAAAATTCGAAAAGGGATAATGCAAAACAAAGGATTGCATGATTGCCAACAATAAAGATCCACCAAAATCCTACACACCCACTGAAGAGAAGACATTTGTGATATTTTTAAGCCTTCTTTAGAAGCAGTAATCCCACCTATCCCAAAAGTTGGTAGTGTAGGATGCAAATATTGAAGTAGCCAATACCCATGGCAAGTTTCAAGTAAATTGGTTCAGCCACTTTCAAGCTATCAGGATGACAAACCATGTATGTGGACGCCAATGGATTTGTGAAACCACTTTGGTCCAGTTTCTTGCAGTGTTTTTTTTTTTCACTAGTCCAGATTTTCTGTCTGTCCTGTAGATCTGGGACAGGTATTCTCCCTCATGTCTCCATGTCTGTGTCTCCTCTCTTTTCTCTAACTCACACCAGCATTGGTTTTTGTTTTTCCAGGTCTGTTTCAAAATGGCCTTGGATGTTTCTCTTGGTCTCTCATGGTGTCATACATGTTTCCACTGTTTCTCTGCATTTTTACCATTGATTTCCTGTGGGTCTGCATATGTTGCTCACATCTGTGATAGTTGCCTCTGATTTGGGCATCTGTCATCGTGTCCCCCTCACCTCTTTGGCTGCCGGTGTCTGTGTGCGTCACTGTCTTTTGCCGTTTATGATTTATACAGTGCAGTGTGTAACTCTGATGCTGCATGGTTCTGCGCAGTAAACACATAGCATCCCCGTCCCCTCATTCCTGTCAGATCTTCTGTCTTCTTCCTCTTCTTGACTTGTTTTTCACCTTGGATGACTGTTATTCCACAAGATTTGCAAAAGTGCCCCCTACATGATAACTGCAAAAACACAGATTGCTGGAGAAAATTGTGACTGGCAGGGACAGATCTAGTGAATGGCGACCTACTGTAGCTTGTTAGTGCCAGGGAAAGAGTGAACCCAGGTTTTTGGACTGTGGGACAAAGTTGGACACCCTGGAGAGAACCTACCCAGGCTGAGCGAGAACCATTGGCAACGCTAAACCGCTACACCACCGTACCAAGTATGTTCTGATAAGGTGGATATTTAACATTCATGAATGATCAGCCATTTCACCAGCATCTACTCAACTTGCTTCTCTTCTATTTTTCTACAGTCAACAGTTCAACAGACGCCACCGTTAACTAAGAAACCGAGTCAGATTGCATTAGAAATGGCTCGCCCCTGCTAAACAAAAGCTACAGAAAGTCCATGCACGTAGACGAATTGAACCTTTGTGTCTCCTTTTGAATTCACCCATTTGATCATATTCATTTTTATTTTTTTCTTGTCTGTTACCTTTGTTTTTGTTTCACTGCCCTCGTGCCACGTCCTTTTAATCTCTCCCTACCTGCTGACTCTCTCCTCTTGTAGCTGCCATGCAAGTCAGAGGCCTTGAAGGGATGAGAGGAAAAGAAGAAAGGGTCTGTAGACATGACATGCACTTTGAAAAGCAGGAGGAAGGGAAGACAGAGGAAGAGACGTTGACTGATAACTCGCACTGAACATCTCAAAATTATGGTTACAGAACAATGACAATGGAAAAATCAGTTGCGCCGATGGAAAGACATATCTGAGGTCGGGTAAAATGCCACTGTGAAGTATAAGGTGAAGTTTGTTGCATTTAAGGCAGGTACACAATAAAGCTCAGCTGCAGGTGGAAAGTGTAAATGCTTCTTTTGTTAATTATATATCAATTTTCCATTTTGTTCTTTGCCACAGATTAAACTGACCTCATCTGCTCTCACAAAATCATCCAAGAAAGCTGAGCCTTTGTTTGAACTTTTTTGGATATCGTATTGTTCTTATCAGTGGTGCACATCGTAAATAGACAGGTAATCAAGTAAAAGTACTGTTACTTTATAATTATAAAAACCAGGGGTGGTTCTAGGGTGAGAACCTTAGGGAGAATGAGACCGCACCGTGCTCTTACAAAACACTGTGCTCATTTATTTTTGAACAAATTATTGGAATAAATTATGAAGGTAAGAAGCCGTTTACCCAACAGAATATTGAGAAAATGAAAAAAAGGTGTAAGCTTTATAAAACTACTGTGGTTATCAGTTTGTTGTGGTGCTGACCTGAGCCACTGCACAAAGCATTTATTTTTAAATATGACAAAACATGATACATCTGAGACAGCGGATGTGAAAGTAGAGCCAGAGAGTCATCTATGTGGTTCACAAGGAGAAGATATTCAAAAATACTGAATAAAAAATGAAAGGTTTTTATATGAACCAACCTTTAAATTACCAGCATTAAATAAAAGTAATAAACAAATTGTTGAGAAATAAACCAAAAAAGCTAATATAATCAAATAATTCATCTCATAAGTCTTATAAATTGATCCATGGCAATACTTTGTCCTGATTAAATATTGTGTTGCTAATAACAATACAATGTTATTTGGACATTTCACCTAAATCTGCCTATACTCTTAAAAAAAAAATCACATCTGTGGAAAAAGTAGAGGGTTTGATTCATTGCTTTGAGCCACCGTCTTTAAATATACTGCAAGTAGAAGAAATTTTAGGAGGGTTGAGGTAAAAGAGGCCGAATGACACCCATGATAAAACTCAAGTAGAAGTAAGTACTCATAAAAACAGGTACTGGATTAAGAGTAAAAAAATGCCATAAAATTACTCAAGTCATTAGTAACTTTGCAATTATGACAGTTTCATCGTGTTCTACCAGGTTATTTGTCTGACAAATATTAAAATGATAAAGGTCACATTAGTTGCTATTAATCCATTATCAGATCCAGAACCAGGCAAATGTAAAAATACATGTTGTTAAACACACTGCTGAAGATTTATTTATTGCAAGATTTGTCCATTTTTGTTAATTTAGTTTATTGTTTGACTATTTTGGTCTTTATTTTGTTGATTTTTTTTTCCATTTTGTTGGTTCTTTTATTTAATTGATTATTATGATAATTTTTGCTAATGTACTGGATCGTTTTTGCTCATTTTGTTATGTATCTGGTTTCATGTTCAATTTTGCCAGCTATTTGGTTCAATTTACTCGGTAATTTTGCTGATTTTATTCCTACTCATTGGCCAAATGTAACTAAGCAGAAGTACAGTCTTTCATGACAAATGTAACTGAGTAAAAGTTTTCTTTAAAATATCTTCAGTATCATAAATATCAGTGTCAGAGGTCACCACAGCAATGTGCACTTTTTTCCTGGTCGGCTCTATATATGGATTTAGGATTATTGTGAAGTATATTCTTTAATTTAACCTCATATGATTACTGTCATATTGTTACCTAGACACAGGAGAAATTCACATTAAACCCTCAATATTAGTAAAGCAGATTAGACTGTATTATTGTACAGTTATAGACTGACCCGACTTGCCCTTTGTCACACAGGTATGTAAGGTAAAACCTGCCTTATCCTCACAGACATCAGGAAAAAGGCTGAATTACACCTCAACTATGAGGTCATTGCTATAAAAGTAAAACCAATGAATGAAATGATAAAATCAGCTTAATGTAAACACGGATGCGCCCTACTGCTGAATGCAGTATCTCACAATATGACTTCACGTAATCAGAACTAAATCACATTTTAAATCAAGTCTTCACCGCGTACCATTATGACTGTATCTCCTCAGAGACATGAGGCAAGACAATTCATAGCGTGGCTGAATATAAAACCTCCCTCAGTGTTATTGCCTTCACTCCTGATGAGGACCAGGTCAAAGTTCAAGTGCTGAGGGACCACTACTGTCCCCACAGGGAATGCTGGGTAATGGAATGGGAGAATCAGGTCAAACAGAATGATTTGGGTGCAACCTCTGGCACCGGATTAGATTCAAGCCAGACTGAAGATCTAATGCTTGATTTGGGACCAGAAGCGGCGGCAATAATGACCATTAAAAGTCCATCCAGTGACAAAGAGAGCTGTAAATCTAATCCCGCACTGGCCCGTGCACGTATGTCGCCTGTAATTTTGTTACGCCTACATACCTTAATGTCTTTGTACTTTCTCAGCAATTATTCAAGGCTACTACTTGTTAGAAAAAAGTATTGTTAAAAGTACAGAAAATGCTGCACCTTCTAATGTTTTTAGCATAAAAAAGTGAATGCACACCTCAGCATCAAAGGTTTACACACAGTTTCTGACGTCGCTGAGACCTGACGGCATCAGCAGCATCACTTTAACCTCAACAGTGCAGAAAGTAATCAAAGGGTGACCCCTGTCTATACTGTATATTTGCCTATATGTATGGTATTTGAATAAATGCAGATGCTATTACTTGCAGTAGAATAAAGAAATGTTTATTTACATTGTATTAGAGCCCAATTAATCAGCTCGGTGTCTTAACTGTATTAGCAACCTGTACAATTGTATAATTTCAAGAGACTGCAGTGTAGAGATCCTTTAGGGTCTGATCTATCATTTTTGGCATTTTAGCTTTTCATCTTAGTTTGTGTGTTTGACGTGACATCTGTTCACAAATAATGTGTATTTTTCTTTGCAGCCAGGTAAGCACGCTCAAATCACAATTCTCAGTATTGCATGTGTGAGGACTGTCACTTCATTTTGTTTCAGTATAACAAACAGGTCATATGGTCTGCACCTACGTACTGTAAGTAATTGGAGTACAATTAAGCAGTCCTAAAAAACGTTCTTTTCTTTGAACACCAGGATGAGCTGAAGGTGAAATAGATGGATTTTGAGCCTGTTGAGGGCTCTTTGGGAAGTGGAAAGGAGCTGCGATAACACAGATTGGGTAAAATCCTTGCTGTGCTGTTAGATTTCTCAAAAATATTCAGTTTTGCATCTTTAATTGAACTCCCTGCAGATTCTGCAAAAAGGGATTATTCACACTGCATTTTTTAAAGCTTAACCCTAAATGACCTTGCAGAATCCCTCAGGTGAAACTGACCACAAACCAGCCACATGTACAGTATTTTGTGTACAAGCTACATACACATTCACACCTATAATCAAACCACACTGGGATATGTATAAAGTCTCAAGTGTCTGTGGCACTTGCTGTCTGTCTGGCTTCACCTGTCACCTGTCATTCTGTCACTGTTCCTGACAGAACCCCCGTCCCCCTCCATACCCCCCGTCCGCCACCCGCTCAGCCTGCCAGCGTGGGGGCATGACAGAGGACAAAGCCAGAGTGACAGACAGTGACAGGACAGTGATCCCCGCTGTATGCCACGGGCAGGGGGCTGCCTCTCCATGTGTCACACTGACTGACAAAGTGGAGTCCCGTGCCTGAGGTACAACGATGGAGCCAGTCGATAGAAGACTGGACTGAAGCACCGGGCTGTCTATCTCTTTCCCACACACATGCATATAAATACGCACATAATGAACATCAAACATGCTGCATGCATAGATTTCAGTCCAGGTTATATGTCCCCTATCACACTATAACTAATGAAACAGCAGAAATCTGTTATTTTGAAAACAGACAATATTTTCAGCAGGCAGAGGTGGGTAGTACTCAAGTACATCTACTCCATTACAATATCCCCGAGCAGTTTTTTGTTTTCTAATAAATGAACTTCTGAGGGTCGTTGTGGTTACATTTGTGATTAAAAACATGCACTTCTACTCAGTTACATTTGGCCGCAGTTCAATGAGTAGGGGTGAAATGGTTGATTTTTTTTTTAAATCCAAAAATTAAATAAAAAAAAAAGTAAATAGTCAAGTAAATGATCAAAATGAATAAATAAGCTACCCAATGAGCAAAATTGTACACAACTAATCACAAAAATGAACAAAATAAGCCACAAAATGAACAAAATATTTTAAAAAAGAAATCTAAAAATAGTCAAGTAAATTATACAACTAACAGAAGTGCGCGGAGCAACAAAATAAGCAAAAAACGGAAAAAAAAACCCACTCAGGTTGTAGCGTGTCTGGTTTTAAAGCTTAGTTAAACAAAACTGAACATCAGGTGCCAGCCAGGAATTAGCCTGTCACTTTAAGTTTCCATATCACAGTTGTGAAAAATTAAAGAAAATATTTATTTACCCTGGTAGCGCATTAAGTCACACTACAAAAAAAAAACATAGAAAAAACTCATAACACATTAAATTTCATGTTCATTTCTATTTCCATAACCATCACATAACAAAACAATACAGCTTCAAATAAATTGCTAAATGCAAAACACAATTATCTGGAGTCCAATAGAGTGCATCAATGAATTAAAGTCCATTGAGTACGTGAAATGTTTGTCCCATGATGACCTCCATGTAGGTAGAGTAGAGGTGTGTGTGTGTGTGTTTTTGTGGCAGAGGGGGAGGGGCAGGGAGTTGTCAAAATGTCCAAATGTCCAGATACATGTAGGTGTAGAAATGTTCTTTGGTGAGAGCTGGGGTTTTATGAGGGCAGGAGAAACAAGAAAAGAGCAGGAGAAAGAAAACTAGCTTTAGTTTGCTGTTCCTCACAGGTGGGAGTCGCCGGATCCGAGCAGGATGATTTCCACTCCTGGGATCTCGAGTTGTTTTCGCTTTAGTTTCCAGGAATCAGCGTCTATTTCACTTTGTCTTCTCTTTAATACTATTTACTTTGTTTCAGCTCTCACTCCGTTCGTTTGGTCCTCCATGCAGATCTTTAATGCTTCGTTTCAGCCCATTGTCTGCTCACACGCTCACTCCTTGTCTCATCAGCCTCAGCAAACATCAAAATGAGCAAAAATGATTAAAGGAAATAAGTGAGTTTAAGTTTACAAAAAAATAACAAAATAAGCAACAAAATCATCCAGACAATCAAGGAAATATACAAAAATTAAAATAAACAAAAAACATCATGAAGTTCTGTACCAATTAAGTAGTGTTTTTATGAGATAGTCTTTTACATTTACCTAAGTACTTATGTTTATGAGTACTTCTACTCAAGCCATTATAATTATAAAGTAACAATACTTCCACTTGGGTACCGTTTCTGCTTCCTCTACCCATCACTGCCGACAGCTACACCTACATCTACACCGAAAAATCACTGAAAGCTCAAATATTCACAATATTCCATTGTGTCTTTCCTTCACATAACTTTTCACCATTAACTGATACGGGAAAAGCACAGAATGTATGAGTATAACTACTACCCTTCAAAACAAGGTGAATGTTGCTTCCACGATCCCACGTCCACCTCTACATCACCTGCATCTCCATGTATCGGATGCAGACATATGGAGTCATTGTATCTGCCGATACAGTAACTCTAAAGCTTCTGACCAAATTGGTTGAAACTTTCACGATTATTGATTGCTTTTACATGTCAAACCTGTCACGTTTTGAGACAGGTTGCACTACAGATTTTGGAATAAGTGCTCCACTGGTTGTAACAACAAAATATTGCAAAAAATCCCCCAAATCTTTCTCTTTTGTTGTTATACCTACCTTGTGAATACAGGCAACCTCTAATTCACTTGGGAGCTGCACTTTAAGTATTTTTTTTAGGATGAAGGACTCTTGACCCTTTCCTTACTTGTGGTATAAAAATCGCTTTCCCAATACTGAGATTGCACATTGAAAAGGAACGAGTGTAAAAGTGCAGAATTCTGTAAAGCTGAAAACACTTATTTTATGGTCTTCATTAAAGGCTGTTGCGCATATAACTGCATTGTAAATCTGATTTTATTTGTGACTGTAAAAATACAGCATCAGAAGATGCTGGGGGATTTGATTGAGTTTCAGATCAATCAGATTTGGAGGGGCCACATCAAAACAACAAATTTCAACCTCCACTGTAAATTACATTGGCTTTTTTCATAGGTTTTTATTGCAGTGACAAAACGCACCCACTTGCACTGCACGGCGACTGCCTTTATATCTGCATCAGATATTGAATTGAAGTATATGAGCAGAATTCAAATAGATGCTGAAGGGTCTTAGAACAATATAGCAACTGTCTTTATTTAGTTTCCATAATAAATGTGTTCAAGTAACCAAACTTCATATGAAACCTGGCCTTTCAAGATCAAGGCTACGGTGTGTTTCCAATAGCCTCAGTGCAGATGGCATACGGATGTATCTTTACTATCTGACCTCGGCCCCCAGGCGTCACTAAACCCAATCAGGCTTGCAATGAGTAGCATCATCACTGGATGAGCTATTTCCCCCCAGAGACCCTCTGTGTCTGATCTCCCTGAGCCCCGGCTGCAGAGGAGGGAAAACAGAATCCACATGAAGGCCTGCGTTGTACAAGGGTCACAAGATAGACCCATTACAACATCAGCACCAATATTTATGCAAGGGACTTCAAAAAAAGGGTATTGTCTCCCCTGTGCCCTTGTTGCCACGCACTGTGTACACTAAATGCCACATCAGCATACGAACCTCTTTCTTTTTTATATCTGCTCTTCTTCATCTTTGGCCCTTAATATGACTCCTCTTGCCTTTTTTGCACTGTCCGTAGACTGATACATGCAATAACGACATGTACATCCTTATATCCAGCTATTTTTTTTTAGCAAACATGACAATATTCTGAATTTAATTGAGATCATGAAAACCATGTACTGTATTTTCTTATCTGGGCCCATAGAAGCATTTTCTTATTAAGGGTTGACGCTCATTAGGGAATTTTTAAAAATTTGCAGATTGTAGTAGATCACAGATTTAACAGCAGATTTGTATCGCTTTGATCATAAGATTACACACACGATGATTCAGTCCAGATACAGAACCACACACTTAATGCTGTTAAAGTGGCTTTTCCGGGGGTTCACCATACTCACAGAAACTTACATGACAAAGGTCGAATATTCCAACATTAGTCAAGTTTCACGAGCCTCCTCTGGACACACACAGAATATGCATCCCGTTTTTACTCCAATTTCTAACAGTCTGTTCCCTACTTATGATGTTTGCAATCTTGGGGCGAGACATGCTTAAGTTACCATTTCTGCTCAGATGGAGAAACACACTTAGGTCATTTTCACACCTAATAGATAGTAGATTTGATATGATTGGGGATTGGGTTTGATTTAGATAGATAGATAGATAAAATTCTTTATTAATCCCCATAGGAGAAATTCGGTTGTCCAGCAGCCATACATTCACACAACACACATTCAGTACAAGTTAAAAAATTAATAATAGTAATAAAAAGTGCATGTATTCAGGCTGAGCTATTATACAGTCTTATAGCAGCAGGAATGAAAGATTTCTTGAAAGATTTGAGGTGCAACATTCAACTGGTCTGAATTTGCTTTCACAATGCCTTTTGTTAAATGAACCAAACATTTGAATTTCATATTGCCCTGCTCATCGGTCATTATGCTATGAATGGCATCTAGTTGTTCTTAAGCATGCCACAATTTTTTTATATTGTTGGCAGAGTTTTTCATGTTTGTGTGGCTCTACTGTACAGATGAATCCTAGAGCCTCAATTTTCCTGCTAATTAGTTCCAAATCTTCATGGGTCTTGTGAGTGGTTCCCAGCACTGAGTGTTTACCCATAACACCCTGCGTGTAGCCTGCTTTCTGCATTTTGTTCACTTGAAGTGGACCAGAGTTCAGTGGCACATTCACACCAACCAGACTTTCCAAGTAAATGAACCAGAGTTGGATTAAACAGGGCGGGCGTGAATGCACCCTTACTTTTACATACTGTGAAAAGCTCCACAAATGTTAATCTTTAAAAGAAGGTGATGGAAGGAAACAAGATTTGACCTGTATTGACCAGTACAAGAATGAGCAACCAGAGACAGTTTTCCATATATTGATGAAAGGCAATTTTTACAGTTTGTTAGGAACACTGCATTTCCAGAATAGGGGCAACTAAGTGATTTAGCATTCTTATATAGTCAGTGATACTTTAATAGAGGACAAACATAAATAAAACCGCTTTTGTCAAATGTGATCATTCACTAACTAAGCATTTGAACACAACAAATGCTACAGTTTGACTCCAAACTGGAATCAGAAGTTAGGAACACAGCCAACGTTATAAACTGAGTAACCAGGCAATTAAAAGATAAGTTTAAAGCACAATTAAACAGGTTTGAAAAACAGCCTGTGTAACATGTTCTTTATCAGGTCTGCATTAATTGTGAGGCACGCCTGCTGGATTAAAAGGTCACCAGATATGTGTGGGGTCAGAACTGGTCCGGACTTGAAGATGCGGTGGGTGGCGGACGTTGAATTGAAGCAGTTAGAAGTCGAGCGTATCCTTTAGTACCTCCAGGAAACTGATTGGGGCTGACAAGCTTGGCCTTCTCCGTATTGCTTAAGAAATGTATCGAAGCATTGTAGGGAACAGACAGGCGAGCACAGATAAGCATCTCAGACTGATCCAGACAATTAACCAATGTTTACCTGAGGAAGCTCACAACGATAGATCAAAGCGATTCAGAGTCTGTATCAGTGACTCCCCGTCTCCCTCGTTCATTCTCATTCCCCCAGACCGCTACTCCCGCCCTCCCTTTCTCTGTCTGCGCTATAGCTGAATTTGCTGTGAATGACCTCAGAAGTCTGACCCCCAGCCTCGGGCCATACTTTTGCTCATCTGTTGTTTCACGCAATCTACCCTCTCCCTCAAATGGTGCTTTGAGGATGATTTAATAGGGTACATTAAATTAATTTCCTATGTCTAAAAAGGGCATAAATGTGTGTCTATATGCCTCAGACATGCTACATAAAAGGTTCTTTTTCCTGCAAGAGGTTATCAGTACAGGCGACCCTGGTGGTTTGACATGAGCAGGATCAAGCAGAGTGAGGGGTGCTGCTGCTGGGTGGCTTATCTCCACCCTCCCTGGTCCCAGAGGTGTACAGAAAACACGCACCCCCACCCACGCAGGCTCACACACAGACGCACTGTTCCCTGGTACCGTGTCTGGGCTTACAATCCATCATTGACGCATTTGTTCTCACATACAGGACAATCACAATTATATAAATTAATTAAGTAGTACTAAGATTAAAACACTGAATATTTCATGTAGCACATTAACATTTTTGGTTGCATATGAATGAATCTGTTTGACTTTTATAACCTGCTGCCTTTTATTTTGAAAACCCTTAATATTGCATGTGACACAGCTTAATTGTTCATGCTGTAACCCATTTTCCTTTGATTTGAGAATAGAATAAAAACTAAACACAGGTCTTCTTAATGCACAGATGCAATTTCACACATTAACTCCAAAGTAGCTCCTGCCTGGCTCTGCCACACCCTCATAGACATGTACTGCTCCTTCCAGCCTGCAGGCGACAGTGGTCGATAGTCAGACTGGAACGGAGACGGATGAGTCATATAACTACAGAATCAAATTCAATGCCCTTCCTGCTGATTCTTCCTTCTTATTTCTGCTCTTTGATAAGGTGTAGGTGTTGATTTATGGCACCAGCAATAGCAATGCTGACTTGTTTTTTTCTTTGACGGCAGTTTTGACGACTTTGCATACATGCTTGTAGCTGGAGATGCTATTTTTGTTTCTGTCTTTCAAATTATAAAGCAACTTACTGGTGCAGCCACATATTAGCCATTGATTAGTTGCTTATTAGCACATGTATGTGTAGTGTATTGACCTTTTATTAGAGTTAGCGGTAATGTATGAAGAACAAGACTGTGTAATACTTATATGTAATATGTAATGTATGGTATGTATTTCCTGTTATATTTCATTGCAAATACAGACTATATTGAATGGGAACAAAGCATTGTGTATAGAAAGTGTCATATCAGATAATCATCATATAGTAATATGTTATGCCACATTAATTATTTAAATGCAGCCTAAACACTAAATTGAATATAAGCAGCTTGGTTTATTTACGTACGTCACCCTGTGTTGTTGCCAACCACGGTCAGTTGTGGTTACCTTTATGAAATCCTTCACTGACAGTGCAGCTTTGTGGTTGCTGCTGTTACTAGTTAATTGTAATTAAGTTCATCATTGAGTTTGCCTTTGTGTGTGATAAACAGTGGAAAGCTGGAGTGTGCTCCAAAAGGCAGATTTACTGAAATCTCAGAGTTTGTTAACCATGCGATGATGGAAACTATTTGCTTTTATTAGTTTATTACTGTACTTGCCACCAACATTTGCTTTTTATCATGATTAATCTGAACTGCAAATCTGCATTGGCTCTGTAAGGATTATTATTCATGATGATGCAGTCACATTTTGAGGACCTAAACATGCACAACAACTCCTGAAATTTGGCATTACTCATCAGGTCTGCGGAAAAATGTTAAATTTCACATGTTTTATAAACATCCATTATGTTACCGTTTTACCTTGAAGTACCAAATTTGGTAGGCATGCGTTTCATATCAAGACACACAAAAAAGTCTCAGAGCCATGTCCTAAACCCAGCCGGAAAGCTTCCATTTTGATTTGAATATGCAAATTGTGCACCACTTTTGGTCATTTCCAGCCCTCAAACTTTAACAAACCTGTTTGACACACTTTGCCTGAGTGACTTTTTTTTTTCGAATTTGGTCAGTGTGATTTGTAATAACATGAATATAGTGAATCTCTCTCTAATGTGCAATATATCGATGCGAAACAGGAAGTCGTTCAATGATACATGATCACATCTGCACCAAACCTGACGTACATGTTCATCGTCATGTTCTGAACAGAATGACACATTAATATTAATAAACTTTTAAAATTCGGTCCTGGCATAAGGATTTATCTAGACTTAGCATATTTCCCATTTTTAACTTTTTCCCATCTCAGCATTGGGCTCTGTGGAACAGACCTTTTCAGTGTAGCTTGATCACCAGGCGGCGTCTGCATTGATGGCATTCTCAAAGTCTTTCTTTGCATTATTATTTTGACTTTTATTCTTTGAGTTATCCTGACTGTTTTTCTGGCACTACAAAGCACACACATATGCAAAAATACTGAACATTGCAAACATTACTATGAATTTAACAGGATTTTTCAAACACAACCATGACCTGGAATACAGACATCAGATTTTACATTAAACCAGAGGATGTACGTATGGCTTTGTAACATCTTTTGACCAGTGTTACATATCACCATGCATCATCCCCCTTACGAGCAGAGTCCATGATGAAAAAGGATTAAAGGCTGCGTTTTGAGGCTGCCTTTGTGGATCTGACCGACAGACAAACCACATTTCCCATGTTACCTCATCCTCATAGAAACCCTTTATGTGTCACATCCTCACTGGGTCAGTGGTTCTGCTAACATCACATTTCACCTTGTTCACATTCCCCATTCTGCTTCGTGAAGAAATGGAGGCTGGAAGCTGAGAAAGAAAAAAAAAGGTGAGCTTTCAGCCCAATTTCTGCCACTAATGTGAGTTATTTGAGAGCAGCTAAATCATTTATCATAATGGGAAGTTGGAAATGGTGAGGCTTGGCTATTGTCTGACAGAGCTGTGAAAACGCAAAGATTAACTTTGGAGAAAATACAGAAACTAGGACTTCCTTTCTGTTTCTTTCAGTTCCTTTGAACTTTTTGTATTTTTGTTTAAATGGAATCAGGTTTACAGCGTGACATCAAATAGGATGCTAAACAAATAATAATATTACTGGTCACCATGGAAGCCTTGAAGTCATTTCAGTGAGCTTTATTTTCATGAATTTAATGGGTAATATTGCCATGGAAATGCAACGGTGATGATTAAAAAAACAATAGCAATTTTTTCGTCTTCCACAAAGAAGATCTGCACTCGGGAATGACTTTGGACATAAGGTAATGAGTGAAAAGTATAACCCAGACAGGCAGATCTCGTGGTGATCCTGTTCATTGTCCATTGATTTGTGTTGTGTCTGCATATGGAACTGGGTTAAATGCCAGTGTTCCTCGAATACATCAGATTAGAAATGTGATACCACAAAGGTTCACATCCAGCAAGCCTTGACTTCATAACCCAAACCATAAGCTCCAGAAAACACTGATTGAGACAGGCCTTACCTTGGTAACCTTGGACCTTCATGTCTCTAAAAGTTACACAAGTAACTGCCTCATGCTGACCTCTTAACTAAATGGCAGAGGGGTCAATACAGGGTTAAGGTCCTGGCCAAAGAAAGAGCAAACATCATTAGGTTTCCTTCCTCCATCCTGACCACCTCTGCTCGTCTGTGAGCCCGGAGTCAAAGGCAACCAGATGTCTGGGGCTTCAAAGCATCTTCAGAGCACAGGGTCGACCCTGGATCCTGCAGAGAACGCTGGACCGAAACCTGATCTTTTAATGTATCTCCATCCATTGCCAAACAAAGCTTTAGTATTGAAAGAAAAAAAGCAGTTGAAGAAACTTTGCAGAAGTTATAAACCTGCAAAGTTACCATCTCTGTGACAAGTGCACACATACAATACTCAGTACACAAACATCTCTGTAGCTGTTCTGAAAGCCAGGCTGTCATGAGTCTGGCATAGATGCCGCTGGTTCAGGGGGGCACACCCCAAATGTGCGGGTTCCCTCCAAATCTCTGACAGTGATGAGAAATGTGTCCCTGTTCGCTGGCTGACCCCAGAATGAGCATTGCCAGCATGCACTGCACTGACCCCCCCCCCACTCATGCGCTTCACGTCAGACAAAGCCACAGCCCATTGAGTCACCATTACCTGATGAGGAATGGCAGTAATCAGCCCAGACTCTGGTCATTCCTATCTAATTAGGCTGAGCATTATTTGGCTTAACTGACCCACACTACCAGTCACTCCACAGTTGAAGCCAATAAGAATTGAGCACCACGTGGATCATATGATAGTGTCAACTCTTGTGAAAATCTAGTAAAGAAGAGGAACAACTGGAATCTAATCCTGAGAAGCACCCTTGCTTGCACCATGAGGAGCTCAAACATAGCAAAGATACACATTCTTCACTCAAGTAGAAGTGCAGACATTTGCGTAAAAAGTAGACATACTGATTCAACTGCGGGAAAATGTGCAGGCTCTTGCTGCAGTTTTTCAGCATTTGTGTGAACAAATAAATCAAGTGATGAGTCAGCGATTCAGGGACATCTGTCCAGCTGACTAGTCACGAAATAGAATCCAGGCTGAGCAAAAATGGACTTGAGACTGCAACAAGACGAATGGCTTCCCCTTCTATGCAGTGCTAACTGAGCCTTACATCGCATTAATGTAATTCAAAAACTAACTTCTAAAAATCCAAAGAAAACTAAATGGAAGTAGCTGAACTTGAACTCGTGACACCATGTCTCAGGATTCCATTTTAGTCCGTCATGCGTTGCTTGTCTTATCTATGTCTTGTTCCATTTATTTAGTTTGCTTTTGGTCTTTGTTGGGTAGGTACTGTATGCAGTGATTAATAAGGTATGATATCATCAATAACTTGTCTCAAATGCATGTTTTGAAAATGTAAAGAGTAAACCATATGGACTAAAAGTATTAAAAAGTGACAGGAAAAATCTCAAATTCTTAAATCCAAATACTTGGAATAATACCCTGCTGGAGTACAACTGGGAGCAGTGAATCTCGGGTTTTTTTTTTTTTTTTAGCTTGAGAAGATGTAAATATTGTAGCCTGCGCCTGCACTGAAGCTCCCTTTGTGCACCTACGTCTCTGTTGTCATTACCGTATTTTCCGCACTATAAGGCGCACCTAAACGCCGTCTATTTTGTCCAAATATGACACTGCGCCTTATAA
>JAQQAE010000712.1:0-30207 GCA_029823295.1 Pseudamia nigra
GGGGGGACGACAAATGTGCTCCGGCTCGGCTCGAACCAAAATGGCCCTACTTTGAGTATGCCCATAGTGGTGAAGGGAGTGTTGCAATACATTGCAGGACAAAGTTACAATGCCAAGAATCAGGACATGAAATGGACAAATAAGCAATAGCAGTTGATTTCCTGGTGCCTTTCAAAGTGTTTTCTGCAGCACATACTGTATAAACTCATCCACACATCACAAAATGTCATGAGAAGGTTCCAGGTGGAAATATGACTCAAACAGATCATTTCTGTGCTGGTCTGAGTCCAGTCACTTCCACCCTTACATGATGTGTAATGTTGTTATTGGCTGGAGATGTAAACCCATTGGAGTTTGAAGAGATGTCCTGCAAAGAGAAAAATTAGACCAAAAAACTTCAGATAAGTAGAAAATATGCGCAGAAGAGATTGTCTATGCAGCTAAATCCACATTGACAGGGACTAAAGTGGTAATTAACAGGGTTATTAATGTATGAGTTGATATACTGATTTTAGGAAAAAAGTTACAAACTTGCCTTTTATATCATTATTGTGATTTGAAAAAAAAATCTGCAAAAAATTTGTTATAGGTACAAATTCTTCATTTGTCTTTGTACAGATTGCCTCATTCTGCTACTCACTTGCAAAGAGACTTTTTTCCTCATACCATAATACCCTTCTTGTGTAACTAATCTGGTCTTGGTCTTAACACCTTAAAGTCTTTGTCTTGTCTCATTCTTCATACACTCGTCTTGGTCATGATTTGGTCTTGGTTTGGATGGATGGAAAAATGAAGGAACTGAGCTATCAGACAAAACCCAAATGTTTGCAGCACATCTTTGTGCCGGTTCTACATATCTGTCAGATTATAAAACAAATGCCTTGTTCAACTTCAACTACAGTATATGAGAAAAAATTCTTTTGCAGTGAAACATAACAAAATGTCATCTGAGTTGACTTTTGGTTTTACTCACATGATCATTTGTTTGAGTAATCTTGCGGAAATGTTCCTGCCCTGTTGAACTTACATGTGCCAAAGCTGGCACGCTCCCCGATCCTTATAATGACCAGTGAAAATTATGACAATGAATTGAAAACACGACTCATGAAAAAACTGTTTGCCCGACATAACCTCTGAAAACTTTTTAGATTAAATTCAGTGTATGGTTTGTGCTTGACGTAATAAATATTACAGGTGTTTGCTTTGTGGGAAAGTCTTGGATAAACATTAAAGAATGGCTCAGTGTGTATTCTTTAAATGGTAGCTGCAGTCTGAGCCCATTTCTGCATATGACGAGTGCTTTCTCAGGTGTGGGAATCAACTTTAACCCTCCTCCTTATGTGGGTTCACCATCCTTTCCCTATGAACCTACATTAGCATAAAGGCATTAAAATGTGAATAGGAATTAATTTGGACTTTCCCCTCCATAGAAATTAATGGAAGTTTGTTCTGCCCGTACCCCTCAGACGGTTTGCGCTCTTCCACAGTCCATAAATATTAATATTAATACGGAAGCGCATTTAAAGTTAGCGCTTGGCTGAAGCCGTATACAGAATATTATTAGAGATCACGATACGTTTCTCATGAGAAGTACAGCTGAGTGAATGCATTGCCTTGCCGTTGTGATCTGTAAAATCCAATCTTCATACAGCACAAAAAGTTATTTTCAGAGAGACGGAAGATTAGCAGGGCCGAATGGCTGCTGTCTAAAGCCATTAGACAGGTGGGGATTTTTTTCTACGCTGAGTTGAGTGAGAAGGGCCCACATCTTCTGCTCTATCAGGGCTCTGATTCACAGTCACACCACTGTAGCGCTATTATCATGCCTGAGCAGATCATCTCAGCAGATAACTATTATCACCAACTCACCGCATCGCTCCAGTCTACTCACCCACATAATACAGACCACAGAAGTTTTTGACACTCACCAAATCACTATATTCACCTTTTTTCTCATCTTGCATGGTCTTTGTTACTTCCCTGTGCTGTGTGTGATTGTATCATAACTCTTCAATAGCAACGCTGGATCATTCAATACCGGGCTTGTATATAGCAAAGATTAATCTATGGAAAGGTGCAATTAATACATAATTTTGTAAACAGCAGTTCACACACAATTCCTTCCAGTTATGCTCTCCCAACTGCATTCCTTTGTAAATACCACTGTTATTATTGTAGCACAGACTGTAGAGTTGTCAGAGGTGAACCTGAGTTGGGTCGTCTCCTCTCCGCTGTCTTCATGCGTGAGGAGTGCTGATTCTGACAGGTTACAGTGGACAAGGGGAGACACGTGAGTGTTAAGCCTAGTCAAGGACAGAGGGTAGAGGTGGCTTCAAAGTCCCAGTGTGTGGGTGAAAGCTGCCTGCTGCCAGCCCAGCAAGCTCGGTCAACAGTACCCACCTTTCATTTCTGTTCCTTAATCTTTCCTCTTCTCACATTTAGTCAAAACACTCTCACTTTGCTCCTGGAAGAAGCGGCGTGTGAAACAGAACGTATATGATAATGAAAAGAAAAGCACAACACAATACACAAATCAGTTATCAGAGGTGAAGTGTGTATGGTGAGTTTGACGTAAGGTCAATTCTATGCGCATGCAGAATGATAATAGGCCCAAGCATTGTGACATGGTGATAACTGTGTTGACAAAGGTACATGTACAAGCACTTACAGGACTGTGGAGATGTTTTTCGTGTTCAGCAGCCAAGACGAGATAAAAAAATAAAATTTCAAAGTGCTTGACTTCTAGTCACAATGCAATAAATAAGTCTAATATATTTATTAATATCACTGACAAACGTGTTTAATATTGTAACCGGCCTGTAAAGCAGATAAAGCAAAAGAACATCAGTGATCAGCCTTAATCTCAGCTGTCAGCCTGCGGTGTGGAAACATTCATGTTGTGGTAAGCTCTCCAAACTGGGGTTATATTTGTGCATCAGGTCATTCCTGTAGCGGGCTGGTCCTGGTTGGCCCACTCCCCTCTGAGAGCCCTCTCATCAAACCAGCCTCTCCTCTGCCGCCCTCTTCACCACAGTCCCCATAAACTCTCATAATTGCCACATTAAACTTGAGTTTATTATTTTTCTCCAGGTGCAGGTGTGCAGATGATATGAGCCCCAGGTTGCATTTACATACAAATTGAAGGGTTTTATTAATCAGCCAGGCAGCAGGAATCAAACGGCAACACTCCATCAGCCCTTTAAATACATTTGGTGACATTTTTACCCGGCATTAGCATGATAGGGCAAGCAGAGTATAATGTACCAATGATTGCTTTTCCATTGAAAGCACAAACGGTTTCATTTTTCCTGTCATCTCAAATAAGTGTTAAAGAGGGTTTGGAGGCTATTGTGCGAGTGCCGTATGCTGGGGACTTGGGACCGCTGATGGCCATATTAAATAACCATTAGTGCTTGAGCTTAGATCATTGTGGCATCCGCCTCCTCTGAATTTATCCTGTGATTTCAAATGAAGGCAAGCTGTGCCAGCTTTCATAAAGTGCTCCAGCCCTCTCCATTTTTCCTCAAACTAAATGCATTACAACGGTAATTTTGTGACTGTTAAGATAACTAGCGTTAACAAGCACTTAATTAAAATGTACAATAAATAGCCGTCTGCAGCCTTATCTCCCCTCCAGAGCGATGCTGGTAGGAGGCTCCAATGCTCAGGCCGGCTGTTCCCCAGCTCGTTTGCAGATTAATTGCTTTTCTGTCTGGCGAAGCCTGCCTCTTCTGCAGCCAGATCGTAAATAGCCAGATAGGGAGTTTATCAATCAGGGCTCTCTACCTCACTGATCTCCCCCACACAGCCCTGTCTGCTTGACTGTCTGTCTGTATGTACACCGGCTATCAAACAGCCTGTTCATAAATAAACTTCTAAGAGCTTCTGCTTTACTAAACCTTCAATTAGCAGTGATCACACGTACATATACTGTGTACACTACATACCTCGTTATGTGCTGTATGTTTTAAATTTTGTGAATGCACGAGTAATAAATCTTTTTATGTCCATGTTTGTTCTGCACAGAGGATTTCTGCACAGTGCATGTATCTGTGTTGTAACAAATGGAACGCTGTTGATACAAGACTTATGTTTTCGTAACCTTTACTGACACCATATTTATGTCTGTCTGTCTACAAGCATGTACCTACTTTACGGCTGCACGTTTTGCACCACTTATGTGTATACTGGGTGCGTACAAATGGGCCTAGAGTGTATCACAGGGGTTAATCAAACACAAGCCACACATAAAAGCAGCTACGGGTTGTGTGAGATGGAGCAGCAGCAAGCACAGTGTATTTACAGTAATAAAAGTTAACAGCGGTCAGCCCCTTGGGATCGTATTACTCCGTAGACATGTGGCTGCAGCTCTCTCCTCACAGCTTTATGGACTTTGGCCCACGGTAAGCAACCTGCAAAATCCCTTGTTTTTCAAAGGAAAGAAAGCACGTAAAGGCAAACTTGAGTACTTGCAGCCAGCTGTCCCCCTCCCACACTGAGACTCCCCCAGTCCTCCCTGCCAGTGTTCCACCCTTAACCTCTGGATGATAAATCTGCCTACAGAAGCTGTGAAGGGGAAGACCCCCATGCTGGAAGACCCCCATGTGTCCTCCATGACACATCCTGTTTGTGTAGTCAGGGATTCAACCAGTGATCTTTACACTCATAATTCACAGAGTGACAACAATTGCCATAACTATTTCTGTATCTGTACACACAAGTGCTACAAATTTTTATCCACAGCTGCAGGAATTCTACTATTTGTTATTGAGCAGAAATTTTATAAAAGGTTATATTCAGCTAGTGCATAGAAACGTTCATTAGTTTTATTACCATTGCTGCTTTGGACAATTGGATTTTACACTGGCATCAGTCTACTGTGTATTAAGAAAGTTATGTCAAAAAAGCCTTGCTATGCAGCTTGACTGTTAAATAAACACTGATTTCTCAGGCAAGTTTAAACAAACATGTCCATGTGCCTGTCACACAGATTTCCCAGAAGACAGAAAGCAAGTGTATTTGTGTTTCCACACTTCATATTCATTCTTGTCTGACTATAAAAATTGGAATTGATAATCATGTAGAGGCTGTTTTGACAACGTACTGCATCGGCAAGAACCTGTATGCCCTTCCGGCATCCTCTTCTTCAATCTTACTATGAAAAGATACAGTCATTTCAGTGAGCAAAACGCTCATTCAAATCACTGACAGTGCATGCAAATGTCACTGCTGAATCCCATTGGTCCCCCATTAAGGGGCAGTGTAGAGATTCACGGTGGTCTGAAGGCCCATGGGGCTGTCTGGATGGCAGATAAGGGGACCAGTCATTTGACAGTGATGCTACAGTTATCAGATTCACTTGAGCTAGAGTGAGTTGTAAAGTGGACATGATAAATGATATTCTGGGCCAGCACAGTAATGGGGAGGAACTGGTAGGAAGACTGTGTGGATCTCAGAAACAGGAACAAAACACCAGGGAGAGAAAATACGAGAACAACCTGGAAGCTGTGATCAGAGAAGGTGCAGCACAATGTGCCCTGCGCGTTGCCTGTCATAAATCAGATTGTACAAGTCTCTGCGCCCTTTGGCCCATGCTCCTACCAGACTTACACCCTCTTTAACAGAATGACACAAGTTCTGACCTCTTATCTGAGAGTTTGTCTAGTTTTTTCCTGGAGTTCTTGATGTTTGTATGTCCATTATCAACTTGTAAATACATTCTAGAAACACCATCTCTTGACATAATCTAATCTTTATAAGCACATAAGAGAAGTGCTGTCCTTTAGGAAATAAGTATTCATCTGAGGCATTTCTTTCAAAGCAGGAAGGACACTGTCTGCCGCCTTGATTGGGTTGCTCCATCCCTTCTTTTTCTAACCCTCTGTTGTGACAGTCACAGTAGATATAATCAATACATATATCAACAGTGGACCAAGTGGGTCAACAGAGGAGGATAACAAATCTACAGTAGCCACAAGAGAGCTCATGGAAAACAAAGGACTATTGTAATAGATTCTGCTATTTTTTTTTCCTTGTTATTGTTTAGGCCTTTCAGAGGAAATCAGGTTATGAATGGAACCACACAGGCTCACACATCCATATCTGCCATGTCTCAGAGTGAGTCACTGTCACTTTGCAGGTGTTGGCTGTGCATGATTTGTGTGGTCAGACTTCAGTATAAATCCCTATGGTGTGGAGCGACAGTAATTCAAGACAGTGTATATTTTCCATAAATAATCTGCTTATTATTGATTTCCAATGTGAGAGGAGAAATAGGCTGGATCCACCTCAAGGGGCTGAGAATGTATCTGGTGCTCACTTTTGTGGTCAAAGTTGTGACAGCTGGAGCCCATATCTTGTGATCACAAGATCTAAATTTATTGGCATTCAGAGGCCCACTTGTCAGGAATAGGGACGTCAAACACAGTTTACTGTTCAGTGCAGCTCCTGTTTATCCTTCTCAGTGCAATCTTATGTATATAGCAACTGAACCGACAGCCTGGCTAAACATTTCCCTTGAATAATACAATCAATAGGAGTTTGGTTATTAGATTCAGTTATAGAATTTGAAATATGCAAAGCTTGTAAATGGATTTAATATAAGATAACAAAGCGTTACTGAGGATTTATGGATTTTATAAAGGTAAAGAGGAGGTATCTGCTGCGCACCTGAAAGCAACCACCTCAGGCTTAAGCATACCTGGATGAGCTCCCCTGTTGTTCATCACACCTAGATGACCCATACGACCAGATTCATTAGCTACTATCAAAGGTCACAGTGCCCCCCCACAGAGGCAGAGGGATGATTATAAGTCTGCAATTGGTGTTAGGTGATTTGGCTTGGCCATTCTTTTGCAGTGTCACCTTCTGACTGATCAAGTTGTTGATTGGGGTGTTTGTGGCACCCCAGAGAGAGAAGGCAGGAATTGATGAGGTTTAATTGGTCTGTCTCTTGTCAGCTCTCATTAGTTCCTCATTTAACACTATCTGATGGTGTGAATCTATTGCACCTACATGGGCATGAGTCTATGGGTCTGTGTGTGGCAAATAGAGAGTTACAGAGAGACAATAGATTAACGTGTGTGTGAGGTGAGTATGTGTGTGTGTGAGAGAGAGAGAGAACACGGCAGGTGATGTATGTGTGCCTCTGAAAGAAAGTGTGTGGATTGTGTTATTGAATCCAAGCATTATCTGGCTCAACTTTAGGTGTGGTGGTTGTAATCAATAGGGAGAAATCCCACTGGAGAAAACTACACTTATTTCCCCCTTTTTCCACTAAGTGTTCCTGTGCAGCCCATTATTTGCCAACACACTGCAGCCTTGTGTGCCATCCCTTTGTACTAATAAAAAATAATCTGTTAGATATTAATCTAGATTAATTTCAGAGTTCTTGCTGTTTACATTTAATCAGAACATTTGTGAAATTATTTATTGTATAAAAATTATAAGTCATCTTAGAATTCATTTCATCTTCAATATTCTCAACACAGAGGGTGGAAAAGTTTAAAATAAATTCTATGTAAGGGAATATTTTCCTGTGATATGTATTTAAGCTGCCAGAGTTTCAGTTTTTAGTCAGAGCTCGAAGATCACCTTTCAGGAAAGGTGAACGCCTAGTGTTATTTTACATCTCAGCTTAAGTTTACTGTATAATGAAGGTGCACAGTTTAGTATGCAGACCTGAATTTCCTGTCCAATTATAGATCAGGAGTACTACGCAGACATTTTATCTGCCTGATGTACTCTGTATTTATTTCTAATTTATTGTTATTGTCTTGTAAGTTCATAGATTGCATAATTCTTTGTCTATCGTATGTAGCAGATGTACTGTAAATATATCATCAACACTGCTTGGTAAGGAAGATGCCACATTGTTATCACAAATTAGCATGTGTGGATACCCATACTTCCCATCATGCCTTGTCCTGTGAGTGACAGCTGTTAAGACGCCTTTGACATGGTAGTGAGAATTGGTGTGGACGTGACGGCGAGCTGTGGAATTCACCGCTGCTGCTCGCTGATAGCTCTCCGAGGTCTTGGGTGTCACTCCAGTGACGGTCTGAGCGTCATTAATTTTAGCCTCTAGAGTGGCTGTCGTAACAAGATCCTGCAACCCCTCCTTCCTCACAGCAAGGCTCCTAAATATACATTTATTTTCAGAGGGAGTCCCCTCGTCAGGATATGATGGATGTCGACTAATCGGATGGCGTGCAAGTGTATGTCTGCAGTCAGGCCCCTGTACATCAGTTGAGTGGCTGGTGTAAATCTCTGCAAGGGCGCTTTGTTGAGGTCTTGTCTTTGGTAAGGATCTCAGAGATATGACACTCTGTGCTGTTGCTGCCTGAGTGGGTCTATCTTAAGACTCCACATGGAGGTCTGGCATTCAACGAAGTCTCTGTGGGTTTGCTGGCAGGCAGCAGGAGGGCTGCCCGTGGCCTATAGTTACTCCATGAAACACTCACCATGTGCCTGTGTTCTATTCTTGCCTGTGGATGGCGCAGACCATGCACAAATCTAGATAAGCAATGGTCTTGCTTGGCTTTGACGCTGGTGCAAATATTGCCTTCATAAGCCAAACTTGGACTGTGGGTAACTGTCATGATAAGACATGTACAGATGGAAATGCTTGTTACTCTCATTTTACATAGAGGTGTACATGTCTATGTGCTAGTACGAATAAGCTCTGTGTTCTCTGCATGGGTTTGCATATACAGGTGTTTATAGTTCTACATATGCAGCGACACACTTTTTCTTGCTTTTGTGATCTCATACATCCCCTCTGATGGGCTGTGTCGGTCTGTGATTGGGTGCTCAGGTTCGGTGAGTGGATAAGCAGGGCTGCTGCTTGCAGGGTCTGTGGGGGTAGATCCTGGCAGATCCTGGGGCATGGCAGATGGTTGAGGGGCAGAGCAGGACTTCCTGGTCTGGCTGTCTTTGACCTGCATTGAGAAGAAGAATGCTGAGTTCTCTTCCCTCATCTTTCTTCCATTTCTCCCACGATGCTATAACCACCAAGAGACACTGATTTTCACACAGACACACAGAGGTACACTTGTCTTTACGCTGATGACACAATGGCAAAAACGGATTGGCATGATAATAACTGCAATTAGAGCGATTCACATTTATACTTCTACATTCATTTCATAAACATAGCACAAACAATATGACAATACTGTTCCAGGCCAAGGCCCCATTTTCACTTCCTATCTATGAGAATAAAACCTCCTTCTCCTCCAGCCCTGCTGTGAGATGCAGCATTAAAGCCTTTGATGGAGGGAGAGAGAAAGAATAGAGAGGAGAGGAAGATAGTGGAGGGGGTCGGTTGTGTTGTTTAAGTGGAGAGTGTGGCGTGTCCTGGAGGATCTAATAAGCAGGTTGAAGCCTGATAAGAATAAGCTGTCCCTGTGGCTCTAGGGAGCCTTGTTTTTACCCCCTCACTCACTCATTACCCTCTTCCTATGCACCTACTTTCCAAGATGTACTTCTGTGGAAACAAGGAGCCCAGGAAGTACTGAAGAGAGAGATATATATGGAGTAAAGGAGAGATGGGCATGATTAATAGCAAAAGGTGGCCAAAAGTAGAAAGTAAATGAAACTGGAAGGAAGGGCAGTGAATTAAGGAGAAAAAAATACCAGATTACCAAATACCAGGGTTATTGAGGCAAAGGCAAGAGGAGATGATAGGAATATGTGCAGAGAAAACACAGAGACAATGGCAGAAAATGAGAAAAGTAACAAGAACACAGAGGATTACATGTTAAGGGAGAACAACATAAAATTAAAGGAGAAAATAATGGAAAAGACAATAAAAGGTGTAACAGTGGAGCCAGACGACAGAAAGCCAGATGAGGAAAAAAGACAGGCGACATTGAGAAAAACAGATGGAGAGATGAGAAAAGAGAGGAAGTTGAGAGGATGCAGAGCTTTTAAATGGGCTGAAAGGGACCTGCTGGTGTGTCAGAGCTTTAGATCCCACCCCTCCCCTGGGGAAAAAGGAGAGAAAGGAGAGAGGAGAGACATTGACCTTGCATTATTTATGCTTAGTGCTACTGGCCCAGGCAGACGCTGCTTCCCATTGTGTCTTCATAATGAGGAACCACTATGAAGCTAAGGAAGAGGAAACACAACTGGGAGGGCAGTCTGTGTTGTTGGTGGAGTGTGTGTGCTTCGGAGATAGGAGGTCATTACTGAGTTACGTGCAGACAGTTTAGTGAACAAGGATCAGAAGCACAAGACACCCCCCCCCCCCCCGCATGAAGTGAGCAGGTAAATCACACTCACAGTGTGCAACCAGACTAGTGTGTTCCCTGTAGTGATACGGGCTTGTTTCTGCAAGGCGTTTACAGTGTGAGTGAATATGAGGAGAAAGCAGAGCACCAAGGGTCAGTTGTCATTTCCTGAGCTCCACCCTCATTTTCTTATAACAGCCACAGGTCAGCAAACACAGCAGAAGAAAGTGTCCACCTGCAAAATAGCTATATTATGTTTGAGAGTGAGTTTTCCACCTCCTTCCCAGTACAATAGACAAGGGTGTCATTTTACTTGTGGTGCTATATTTATCATCTGCATGTCACATAATAGCTCAAAAAGTTTACTGGGGCTAGAATTAAAATGTATAAACTAATTTAAAATGTTGAACTCCTGGAGATTTTGTAAAATGTTACAAATAGCATATGACCAAAACTCCAACCAGGCATGCCATACATTTCTGGAGTCCACACATACAAAAAAAAGCCCCACAATATTATCAAATTTGTCATTGTGCATGCATAGAAACATGTACAATAGTGCAGAGAAACATTATAGACATGGAAGATTTTCGAATAGAGTTTATAAAAACATTTGCGTTGGGTTTGGAAAAGATAAACATGATGACAATGGCAAAAGGATTAGGAAGTGGTTTGGTTTAATTAATAAATGCATTTTCATCTGTATTAATCCAAGTTAACTTTCTTAATCCAGAAATATGTGCTGTCTGTGCTTAGACTCCAATCACAAAAATTCTTAAATCTACACACTGCACTGTAGGTACAATATGAACTGACATGAAGTCTGTGACACATTCATATATACATAGTGAGAAATGTTGATGTGACGTGCATATGCACACACAGCATATTCAATTGTCTTTTTTGGATTATCATAACATTGTCTCTGTGTGTCTCTTACAGTTCACTAAAGTGAGCAGGGTTTTGAATTCCCTCTTCTCCAAGTGCAAATATAATACTCTGGCCTCATTAAAATCTAGCAAGACACAGCTCTGTTCTCCCCCTACTAACCTTTCACCCTGACTCATGTTTGTATGATAATACTGTCAGTTTCAAATTTAATTACATACAACTCAAGACACATCGTCCTTACCCTGTCATTACTGCGTCTGGGTCCACCCACTCATTTTAGACCTACATACACACCTCAGAGAGCTAAAAGCAACCTACCTCTTGCCAACTAGTTATCGGTGGATGTAGTCTACTGTATGTGAAAGTGTGTTTTTGTGTGTGAAAGTGTGCCTCTTTTTCCCTGAGTCTCTCTGTGCCTGGGATGTGGAGATTTGTATGGCGTGTTAGTCACACCCCGTGTTATCAGCATCTCTGTGATGAGCATAAGCATAGCCTGAGGGTGCGAGGGATAGTGTCACAGATGGTACAGTGTCAGGGTCCCTGAGTGTGGTTTAGACGATTGTGAGCATCTCTTATCCCCTATCTTCAAACTCCTGTCACCTGCAGTCTGGCACTGCCAAGGTGCCATCTTCCCTTCATGCAGGGTAAAGGGCAAGCCTGTGTACCCTGCAGTTACTGACCCATGTCGCACCTTCTTTTTAACCAGCAGAACCACAGAATATGGCAATCAAAGCTTCCCAGAAGCCTTGACCTAATCCTGTTAGGCTTTTCCTTCAACAACCTGGAAGGGACAAGGGGCGGGATCCCAAAAGTAGGCAGCCAAGAGAGCTGCACAGAGTCTGCCCCTATCAGTGTGAAAGCGGGCTTAGCTGAAACACAATAGGTGTGTAATTTCAGGTTTTTGTTAAGCCAAAATCCAATCACATACATGACTGCAAGATCACAGAGAAACACAACAGGAGAAGGGGCCTTGGAGGTAGAGGTGTCTCTACCTCACACAAACAATCTCGACACTGCTAAGACACTGTAGATGACAGCCTGCTAACTAGCCAACCCACAGCAGAGAGATTAACTCTGTCCTCATCGCTAAGGTAAAGGTCTGTCACCTGATTCCTCGTGAATCAGGCCCTTTTTGGGAGAGATTAGAAAACTAAGCCCATCTGTGATTCTTCACCTTAAAGATTAGAATTTTAAAAGTAAAGAACCATTGCACTGAATCTCCGTGATTACAGTTACACTAAATTAATTACATGTGAATGGGCGTGGCTTTAATTTCACCAATATCATCTTTGTGAAAGTTTACATTCGAGCTTGAAATAAACTGTCTAAAGTCTTTGGAGGAGAGTCACAAGCACAGAGGATTTGTGATAGTTTGCAGTTTTGTTGTTGCTTCATGTTTTTGCAAATGATAAATGAAATTAATAAACGTGTTTAATATTTGAAATGCTGAGATTAATAATGTATGACTCCACAGCAGATTAAAAGTAAAGAAAAACAGTCATTAATCACCAGTACACAAATTCAGGACAAGCCAAAATGAATTTTTAACTGCTTAGGCCCACTGGTCTTGGTTCAGTTTGTGTGTTTGGGAGCTGCTGAATTAATGCTGTGCATTTTGACCTCATTCCACCAAATGGAGTCTGAGAGTTTTGCTTTGAAGCTGATTTATAGCAAAAACATAAAGCCTAATGCATCTATTCAGGACGTCTAATGAACGCAATACCTTAAAATTAAGTAATGTTAATCCATGCTTGCTCACAACAGGCAGACATGATCATAATTATTATTCATGTAAGGCAGTTAATGTTGTTGGTACCTCTATTCTGACGACTTCATTAACATAGTGTTTGCCCTGTAAAGGCTATATTCAAAAAGTGTTTGGGAGAGTTTTGCAAACTCAAATTTAATGCTAAAAATGTTGTTTTACGTTGTTTTCAGCCAAATAATTTTTTGTACAGTGACTGAACAATACTTGTAGCCTATTTATTTATGCCAGAACAAAAGCTCTTTTCTGGCCAAAGACTTCAATATTTTGCCTAAACTTGAATGAACAATAGACGGTAATTTTTATTCTCCCAAACAACTGTTTCATCCTATTTCTGTTTCCAGACAAGTGCCTTAAACAGAACCGTGTGCATGAAAAATGTTCCTGTTCAACTGATTATTAATGTAAAAAAGTAAAGACTATCATGTGCACTTATCCATAGGAGTAAATAATCTGGGCTGGCTGACTTAATCCCTTGAAATGTCTACCCCAGCTTGGCACTGGCTGGAGTCTCCCAGTCAAAATATGAAGTGAGCTAAAGGCAAGATAAACAACCCAACCAACCTGTTTTCACTTAGGATGCATATTTGTGGCCATTTACTCTGATTTTCGGCACATGGAAAAGTCTTAGAACTTGATGCTTATAAATCTGAAATGTAGGGCCTTGTGGGCCTATGAGAAATACATCAGCACGTCCAGGTTCATAATGTCAAAAAGAAGATTTTACAGAATTTGAGTTCTTTAAGATGCAGATTAAATACACTTTACCACATATTAATAGATTTCCTCAGTGGAAGGACACATGGAAGCTATATCATTCATAAAGAAACTTTTCTCAGTTACTATTCAGGCTGACAGATAAAATTTCTATTTGCGTCTACCATTAGGTGACATACTGTACGTGGAATATCTATTTTCATAAATGTGATATAGTGTAGTCGGAGAATATATGCAAGGTACAGACTGAACAGTAAAGTTAATAAGAAAACCTATACTTTGATGGGGTAATGACTAATGCATGCAAAACTGGTGGTGATTACTGCACTGCACTGTAAAGGGACCATCTTTGCTTTGCCTACCAGTCATAGTTAAGAAGGAAATCTCTTATCCTCAGGCCAACACTCATATGAGCTCTTGATCTGCTGTAGATGAGATCGAAGGACACCTTGAGATGAAGGGATTGTGTGTTGTGTAATTGTAAATGATTACAGTCTTTATATCACCCGGGGCTCACTCTCTTTCTTTCTCTCACTGTCAGCAGCTGGTTAAAATTCTTTTATGATTTCTGAAGCCAAAAAGAGCCCAATTTCACCAAATCATGAGTGAAAAAGTCACCCACTATAGATATTTCCATTCACTGAAATGAAATATTAAACGTGTTCATTATACCTTCAATTTGCAGTTATTTCTCATTGCACACAGCCATTTTCCCATTTTCCCTGTTCTCTTATTGGCACAGTGCTCAGGGCCTTGAGAGAAATCTCTCTTTTATTATTTAAATCCATGCATGGGGGCTGAGCCAAGGAATCATCTCATGTCTGCTAGCCCACTCTCTAATTCTGATTGGCAGCTTGATACACAGTCAGCGGATGGAGAGGGTGATAATGCCTGTGACAAAGGAAAAAAAAAAAATCTCCTCCCTGTTATGTTTTTATTGGTAATGGGGAATATGGAGTTCACACACAATAAAAGTAGCCTTAATAATTGGAAGTGGCAATGGGCTGTGTCCAAGAGTCTGTAGGGCTGTCAGTGCAGCGATGTAAATTTCTTTGACATGTTTTTGTCTGGCTAAAACTTTAATGTTGTGGGTGTGACCAATTGGATGCAAATGTTGTTTTCATCCCTCGCGAATGAGATGACCTCTGTCATTTCCCCAGGGAAATCAAGCTTTTAAAAGTATTTGATAGCTGTAACTCCACAGCCACATTCAAGCATGAGCGAAATGGTCACACACAAAGTAGCACACTGTATGCACAACCATATCTGCACACAGGCCTGGATGATGTCTGCCATGCAGGTACACATATCAGCACACAGTTACAGTAAGTGCGGTTGTAAAGAAGGCGCACACTGCACATTTACAGCAACAGAACATTAAAGTTTTACTTACAATCTCACATGCTTGCCTTCTTTTCATCAGTTCAAGTACATTCAACATGTGACCATGCTGCGAGCTTCTCCTCACTCATAAAGACATTTGATTAGTGTGAAGGCACCAATTTTAAACATCAATGATGGCTTTGAAGGAGGATACAGCCATTCACAACGTTTTACAGGATGGAGTGGCCACAACTCTCCCCAGAACTAGTTCAGGCTTTTTTGCTTACAAGCATCTGCACCCAAACACAGGTAAAAATGACACATAGCTTTGTGTGTGCCTATGCGTGTGCTTGTATGCATGTGTCCTGTGGATAATGCTGCATGCGAAGGCCAGGTTTAATATTGGTCTAGAATAAGGGGCTCTTTTGTACATTGTGAGGCAGCCAGCATCTGAGACCAATAAAATAGTGGCCCTTGGGTCACTGCTCGAAGGATGAAGGAAGAAGATATAATCATACACAGAGGACACAACACCTTTTTTGTGCTTTCTCCGCATATTTGGGTGCAGAGAGAGTGCGTGCCCTTCATAAGTTTAATATTTTCACAGTATGACCTTTTGTCACTAATAGAGTGGCTCGCCAATAAGCGTATATTGTATCTTTAGGGGGTGTAGCCATATTAGTGCAGCAGTTGGCTATAGAAAGAGGAGACAGACTAGCTGCACGGAAGACACATAGTGTTAAGGCGGATACAGACAGGAAACACGTGTGTGTGCTTATAGGAAAGATTTGTGCCTTCATCTGCGTTTTAATGTGTGTATGACTTTCTTCTTCTTTTTTTTTCTTCTTTTTGCAATATATCTCATAATGACATTTGGAATGTCTCTGGAAAATGGGGCCTAAGCCAAGGAGGTTGACAGTCAGAAACCACAAGCTGGAGTTAAGCCTCAGCGTTGCAGTGAACCATATGCTAAACCCATGTTATGCCCAACTCCAACGATCCAGCAGCAGCAAGTGACTAAAGCCTTAAGATAAACACTGAAAGGAAAACAATTTGAGGGTTTTTTAAAATAATTTGTTTGATAAAAGGCCCTAGTTTGTGGACAGGGCTGGGCTCAGTTTCTTTTTGTATATGTGCCATGTCGTCTTAGTGGCTATGATGTATCATTATCTTCTATTAGGCCCATGTGCAGATTTGCCCCTGAGTGATGTTTTGCAGGTTGCAATATCTGTCATGGGTTTCCATCCAATGATGTAATGGAGTTATAACTGCCTCCACCCTTCACTGGGGCAGTTAGCGCAGACTGCAGCCTCTGCTACTAGCACCTGTTGTGAGAATCTCCAGCAGTCTGAGACAGGCACTTTATCCCCTGTCTCCCCAGCAATCATTACAGCCAGCTTATTGGGTTATTATAGCTCAAACTTAGCACATTTACACTGACTGCCAGATATCCATGTGGGTGTACTGTTCATTTTATTCTTGATGTTATTTTCTTCAACCCGTTTCATCCCTGAGGTTACAAAGACAACTTCTCTTTATTTAGGGCAGGTAATAATTAGAGCAGACGGGTTCTTTGATTTCCACCTTGATAACACCTTCAGAATGTTGTCAGAGAATGTAAACACAAACCTGCTCTTAGTTTGGCTCCTTTCATTTGAATCATTTGTTCTTGTCTCTATTTGAAAAAGTGCTTTTGTGTGTCTTTGGTTGTCTGTTGTGTGTTTTTGAATGTGTGTGTGTGTCAGTGTTCTGTGGCTGTGTTTTCTTTCTGTGTAGCTGTGTACAGCATGCGTGTGCATGTATTGCATGGAGGTTAGAGTTTTTGATCTTAGTGGGGAGATGTGAGTTGCCCTGGGCTGTGAGGCTCATTAGGTATGTACTCCTCTGAATGTGAAAGTATTTGTTAAACCACATGACAAGAATACCTCTCTGCTGCAACAGATGTGCTGTAATTAGAGAGGGCTTAAGTTGTCTTAGAGCAGTGTGGAAAGTCATCACCAGCTGATAAGTTTACAACAGTGCTCTGCTCTTCCGCACTCACACACACACACACTCAAAAAATACTATGTGCAAAGCTAATCAAGGAAGCAAACACTGCATACACACACCTGACAAAGGAAAGAATGAAAATGCTTAACAATCAAACATATATACAAAAATTTACACTGCAGTAATACAATTTAAAATACATTTAAGAATGAACATGTGGCACATTTACACATCCTGTACACTGATTCTTTGGATATCTCATATTTATCCTATAAATGAACCAAAAAATATAAACTCTTATAAACTGTTCTATACACAATACTGTGTGAAATGTCTTAGGCCACTCTAGGTTTGCTGCCTTGTCTTATGGTCATTAGAAATGACCCAACACATGTACAAAAATTGATAAAGTTTATGGTAAAATCAGCCTGGGGTATTACTTAAAATGAAATATCCACCTTCATCTCTGTTTTTGTAAGATTTTAGAGAAAAATACAGAAAACATTTTTACAGTGTAAACATAAAAATCAGAACTTAATGTCTTTAACAGACCATCCACCAATCATATTTTTCTTATCAAGGTCCAGGTCGCAGGGGTAGCAGCCTAAGCAGAGAAGCCCACACTTCCCTCTCCTCAGCTGTCCTGGGTCTGCCCCAGGGCCTCCTCCCAGCTGAACATGCACCTCAAACAAAACACCTCACCAGAGAGGGGTCCAGGAGGCATCTGGATCAAATACTCAGGCCACCTCAAAAGGCTCCTCTCAATGTGAAGGAGCAGTGGTTCTACTCTGAGCCCCTCCTGGATGGCAGAGCTTCTTATACTATCTCTAATGCAGAGTCATCCTGCAAAGGAAGCTCATTTCATTTCAACTGTTTGTATCCAACACCTTATTCTTTTGATCATAACCCAAAGTGCGTGACCGTTAGTAAGGGTAGGAATGTAGATCAACCGGTAAATCATGAGCTTCTTCACCACAATTGATTAATAGAATGTCTACATTACTGTCAATGCTGCACCAATATGTTCTCATGCTCCATCCTGTTCTCACTCATGAACAAGACACTGAAATACTCCCCCACTTGGAGCAAGAACTCATCCCTGACCCACAGTGGGCATTCCACCCTTTTCTAGATGAGACCCATGGCCTCAGATTTGGAGGTGCTAATCTTCAACCAGGCCGCTTCACACTTGGCTGCAAACCTTCCCAGTGCAAGCTGTAGGTCATGGCTCAGTGAGGCCAGCAGGACAACATCATCTACAACAAGCAGCAATGAGATCCTGAGGCCACCGAACCAGAAACCCTCCTCACCCTGACGGCACCTAGAAATTCTGTTCATGAAATTTACAGTATGAACTGGATCAGTGACAAACGGCAACCCTGGAGTTCAACCTGCACTGGGAATGAGTCTGACTTACTACCAGCCATTTGAACAAGTCACAAAGGCACCAAATGGCCCATAGCAACTTGCCCAAGGGCCCCATACCCCCCACAGGACATGGGACACAGTTGTATTCATTCTCCAAGATCACAAAACATATGTGAACTGAATGGGCAATTGAACCATTCCACAACCAGGAACCAAAAATGACAATGCTCCTCCTGAATCCAAGGTGCAATGATTGGCTGGACTCTCCTCTCCAGTTACCTGGCATAGAATCACCCAGGGAGGCAGAGCAGTGTGATCTACTGTAACTGAAACACACCCGCTAGGCTTCCCTCTTAAAGAGGGGAACAACCACCCTGTCTGCCAGTCCAGATTCACTGACCCCAACCTCCATGTGACACTGTGCAGACATGTCAGCCAGGATTGCCCCACAGTATCCAGGGCCTTGAGGGTTTCAGACTCACCAGTACATGTAAGGTGCCTTCAGAATCCCACAGGCCTGTCAAGCTTGGTAGGAGTCCTTCAACAGCTTGATAACATCTTTTTCTTCAGGTGTCTAGCATCAGGTTCAAGGACTGCCACCATGACAGGCACCAACAATCTTACCATATAGCAGCTTTGACAGTAGAGGGACTGAACATGATCTATTCAGGGACAGTGTCCCTCAACCTCCCCCTGGACCTGGTCAAAACTCTGCCAGAGGTGGAAGTTGAAGGTCTCTCAAACAGAGGTCTCTGCCAGACGTTCCTGGAGCACTCTCATATTGCATTTAGGTGGTCCAGGACTGCAAAAGGGAAAAAAAAACCTATTCCTCTCAAAAAAACATTTGAACTGTGTGGAATGAAACCTGGTTTAAATCACTAGATCTCATATTTTTCCCTGAAACAGTTCAAAACATTTTCCTAAATTTTTATGAATCCTAAATTTTTCCCCGCACAGTAAGTGCATGACATGTATGACATGATACGCTTGACATTTTTTCATTTCACATTGGTTACATTAGTAAAAATGTAGGCTTTATACTTGGCAACAATTGTTGCCGGTGGGAAAGTACATAGTTTAAAGTTACACAAATTCTTTGGTTTGACCTATTTACACGTATTAGGCATAACGTGGCTTGATCATTTCATCAATGAGGCTATGTGAGGTGAAAAGGTTTTGCACAAATGTGCATCCTGGAGGAACGTTTGCATGTCCATCCAGACCAATGACTACACTTGGGTCCTGTCCTAATCCAGTTTCAGGCAGATGTGTATGGACTCCACAATAAGGCTCCCTTTGGGGTTCTTTTAAGTCTAAAAGATCCAAAACCTCTGATAGTTTTTTATTTTAAATCTTGCATTAGCTGCCCAGAACCAAAACAACACTGTTAGAGCTTCCGGAAGTTGAAAAAAATGAAAGAATTGCACAGTACCGTATTCCAGTGTTTAAGGACAAGATCCAGTATTGGAAATAGTAAACTGAAGTTCTAAAAAGGTCTGCAAAAATGTGATAATAAATTATTCACTATGTATTATTATACTTAATTAAAAAAACGTACATATAAATAATCATCTTTTCCTAATTCTAACCAAAGAGCATTTTTTCTAACCCTAACCCGAACCGTCCTGTGATGGCAAAATCCTTTTGTTTTCAGATGTTAAGATGGCTTTGCTAGTATTTTAATGATCATATATATAGTATATTGTCTATTATTTGCCAAAAACGACAGACACCTAGATGCTGCATTTGCATTGTTACAACATGACCAATTTTGTTTATATACTGACACTGCATACTGTAAGATGAGCCATAGCTGAAGTAATAAGTTGCCCACTGTTCAGCCCTTAGAGATAAAGAGGGCAAATGATCAGAGCCATTATCCATTCTGCAGTGAATCAGAAAGATAATGGCCTATCTGTCAGCATGGGGCCTCCATAAAGCCATTAACACCTTTTGTTGTTCCCCTCCTGTTCTGCAAACGTGCAGGGCAGTTCAAAAAGGCAAATGAGGCAATCTGTTAGCTTCACTTAGACCCTTCATTGCCCCTGAGCCAAGTGTGCTTATACTGACAGGCAGACTCTGGGAAACATAAATTATTTGTTCAGACCTATTGTACTCAGATGCTGTTTACAAGTGCAACATGAATAGAATACCTACCAAAACAAAGAGTGGTTCTGTCCAAAAGGGAGAGATTTAGGCCTTGTCTGAATAAACTTTCAAACTTTGCCAGAATTGTAAAACAAAGCTAAACACCTATGTTTGGATGTTATACAGTAATTGTAATGAAGGTTTACCTTATGTGTATTCGAAATGTTGTATGTGCTCATCATCCTACACGTGATCTTATCACCATCGTAAGTGCGAATTGGGTACCTGGGATTTAATAATTAATTGGGATTCCAAACTAATGTATTACACAAGCACTTTTGAGTTACTTTTAGTAACATAGACACTCTGAACTCATTTCAAGTATGAGCAAACCAGTAACAGATGAAAACAAGGCTGATGTGGAAAGTACTCCCGTTTTTAAGTTAAAGAATGATCATGTCTGAGACGCAACCAGTAACCATAGCTGTGGATAATCTCTCTGTCTGTCTCTTTCCACCTCATACCATCTCTCTTTTTTACCCCTTCTACTGTGATAGCAGGAGCCCCATGTGGCTACCCTCCTTCACTTGCCTTTCCTCACTCTCTTTTCTCCCTCTCCTGTCTGTATTGCCTTTGGCAAATTGGCAAATTGTGTTTTACTAACGTGGGTACATGTGTTAAGTAGGGATCAATTGTTTGTTTAACAGGGTGCCTCTATTAGACTGGGAGGGTGTAATTAGTCGAGAGGTCTTTTCTTAATACAGGCAGCATCAGTGAGGGAGGGAGAAGGAGGTGTACAGCCTGTACAGTCTAATCAATGCCAAATCTCAATGAAAGATCTGCTGCAGTTTAGTTCAGGGAAATTATATTTATGATGAGTGTCATTGGAGGGGTGGAAGCGTAGCATTCAGTGAAGTTGTCCTCAGTGCAGTACCGTGCATCCTCGGTTGCTAGCCTAGAGCCAAAATCCAGTATCCATAATGAAACCACACAGGGTATGGATAAAAGCCCCATAATATCTGATTATTCCCATTGCCGTTTTACTGGTTTGCTTTGTTAGGATCAAAGGGGCTTTTTGAAAAACCTCATACCTACTGTGGGTTAGGGTCCATACTCTTGCCAGCGAGGCAGAACAGCTGGTCATGCCAAGAATTTGCCTACAACAGTGAAACAAAGCACAATCTGCCCATGCCCCGTCCTTCTCCAAACAACGATCACGTACAAGGAAATTCAGAACTCCTGTTCATACTGTACTTAATGCCCACCTTTCCTCATATTTCAAATACACGTTAACAGTCAAAAGTCCATTGTGTTCCACAATAGTCTCTCTAAATTGCCATAACGTTTTTTTTTTTTTTTAACTGACTGATGCGTGCTTCATGTGTCCGGAAATGTAGATTTTTATCCACAGATTCAGTATTTAATAATATTAGCATGCTCAAACAATCCACATGGCAGAGGAGGACACTGGAGCACAAAAAAGAATATGAAGAGCCAAAATGTATGATGTCTGTGTATAAACATGGCTTCATGGTATGCAAATAACCCATATGCAAATCTGTGTGAATGCATGTCCATTGTATCACCGCTCTTGCAGTTTTATCTGCAGGTTTGCTTGACAATATGTTATTATCACCATGGAACAGAAAATGAACAAACTACTGAATATGTTGTAAATCTAGCCTTTTAAGGTACTACTTGCTAGTTATTGTGTCATATTTGCATTTGTATTTCATAGTGCTTTTAATCCAACATGTAATCCAAATTCTAAATCATATGTTTGGAGGATCAATCTTATTTTTGAAAGAGATAAGGTACAGATATTTTCTCTCTCTAATAAAGGGGTTTGTTGAGCAAGGCACTTAGGCTAAGTGTGTATTCCAAATTTAAAATAATACTTGGCATCTTTTCAAACAGCTGCCAAACATTGTGCTGCAGGCAAATACAAGCATATTCCCTGCTACTCCAGTTATCTTGATTAAATTGCATCTATGTCAGATCAAAGCTATCATGTCACAGTGAAAGCAGATGCAACTCAAAGTTCATTTAAAAACAAGTGAACACATACACACAATGGTATAACTGAGGCAAACTTTGGGGCTTTTTTGTCTGATTGCCACTAATTTACATCCAGATCACAATGAATCGTGGATCTGTTTCATATTGCTCTTTAAATATCCTAACTATTAAATATAGAATAGTGAGAAAATATATTTGTCTATTCATTTTGTCCATTCGAGACAACAACTAAAATGATGAAACATTTGCTTCATCTTGGTCAACGTAAATGCCTCGATTACAAACCTTGATTATTTTTTAGTATTTTATGACATGCTTGATGTTTGTCAGAAAGACAAACATCAAATATGAATCTATCACTCCTCTGAAACACTGCTTGCAATTCATAAAAGCGAATGCCTCTCTAGTGTTTTACATGCATTTTTAGATTTAAGCAGCTTCCAAACCCACATATTTTGTGGGTTTACCAGACTTATTTCCCTAGAGAAGTAAATTCATATAGTATATTAATAATGAAGTGTAAAACACAGATTTAGGTTTTCAGCAAACAATATGTGTGGAATCAATTCTCTAATCACACATGAGTTTTTAGTGCTTGTTGTGAGTGTGTTTTGAACCTGCTGCGTGCTTACATAATGGTTCAGTGTCTGATTTTAAATCTCGGCCCAGCATTAAGCTCGATTAACTGACTGCATACTCCCTCTAAAACGGTCGTGCAACATGACTGTGGATGCTAGGACTCATTGGATACTTCAGCGAGGTGCAGTCAGAGTGTGTGTGCGATGCTAACTGGCAGCTGTAGTGGAGCAGTAGACATGGTGCTGAGTGACTGACAGACTCAGGAGCTGCATGCCAGATGATTCCGTCTCCTACCAATATCAGCCTGGCAAAGGTAGCTGTTGTTGTCACCCCTGATTTCACACGCCAACTAAATGGCAGCAGCTCAGCCAACTTGTATCTGACACTAACAGCTAAGAAACCACTGCTTATGCTACCATTAGAATAGAAGCTGTGCATGTGTGACTCACTTATGCACACAAACACATGCACATATCATTAAAGTTTTGATTCGTTTACATCAGCGGTTCTGCCGGTCTGTCCTTGTGAGCAATATTTTCTAATGGTCACAACTCACTTCTGTTATGTTCAAACCAGTATGTATGTATGTATTTTTAAAAGCTAGTAAATGTACATACAGTACAAATTGGAGTATATTTTAAACAAAATATACACATATTGGAATTACTATATTCAAATTTCGAATACGAAGTCATTAAAAATTGAACAAATCAAGTCTAGGAATCATTCAGAGTGCGCACACCTTCATTAAGGCAGCTCAGTTTCTCTTCATGGTGAAAACCTACCATTATCATTTAAACCTATGCTCATTATTAAACCCAAAAGTAATATTCCTAAATTTATTTGATCCTCATGGTTGAATTTTTTGACCATGAACACCAACCATTAGCATTTGGAATCACATACATATCATTCTTAGTTTAATAGTTATTCACAAAAAATGATCTTTCCATAATAGTGGTTTTCTTCTTTATGTAGCTCAAAAAAAAAAAACTTAAGATATGTCAAATCCTTGGGCACAGTCCTGAATCAGCAGACTTTCCACTACAGTTTGATTTCAGTTGTATGTCTATAGCTTTATCTATTACTTTACAGTAGCTAATTTTCCTCAACTCCTCTAAGTATAAGCATTCTGGATCACTACTTCCGGAATATTACCCATATCTGGATCAAACTTTGTGGTTTGATAGAATCTATTACGGTGTTACCCTGTGTTTTTTGGCTAAATTTTCTGTATGTTATTTTTAGTGTTACAAGGACAAATGTTGAATTTTTAACCCTATCTGCAAATGGCAAAACATACTGCTCTTAAAATACTTATCTTATCTTACATTATCTTACCTTCTATTCTGGAGACAATGATGAAAATCACTCTAAGAATCTCATCAAATGGGCCTCGTGCCATTTCTAACCTACAGTATCCTGAAAATTTCATCCAAATCTGTGTATAAATTTTTTGAGTTATGTTGTGAACAAACAGAGAGATAAACTAACAAAAAACATAACCTGCTTGGTGGAAGCAAAAATGAACATTGCCGGGTCTTATTCTTTCCCTTAGTGCTCACCCCTCCCCTCATCTTGGCAACCCCACATACAACCCATGCTATTCATAATTGCACTCCCAGATTTGTAGAAGGCCAAATGTGCATGTACACTCCTATTGTTCTGTATGTATGTTTATGTTTCTTTGTTTATTGTATATCCACCACCACACATTGTCTGGTCTTTGTCATATTGCACCAAAAATGCACTGACTAAAAAGGATTTTGCAGACTAACTAAAAGTCTCCAACTACAACAGCGAAGTGAAAATGTGCAAATAAAAGGTGTTAATGCCTTAACTGCATTGCCATACCTGAATGCATAACACATTCAAATTGAGAACACAAAATCATCAAAAACAAAACAAAATGAGCAAAATGATCAAGAAAACAGACAAAATATTCACAAAATTAACAAAAAATCTAGACAATGAACAATAATGAAAACTAATACACCTAAAAATAAAAAAAGAATATAGTCGACAAAATGGACAAACTAATCAAAACTCTAGAATTAAGAAAAAAATAATAAACAAAATGAATGAAAATGAACAAAAATGACACTGTCATCTCCAGTCGTTGTTTTTATGGCAATCGCTTCCGTACATTAAAAAAAAGTCCAGCTTCATGTTAAAAGCATAAAAAACACTTAACCCACTGCAGTCTGCTCCTTTGAGTCCCAAACCACCACTTGAGAACCCCTAATTTAAACATTATGTGACTCTGGATTATGTAAAATAGAAAAAATGTCTACCTTCACAGATATTAACAAAACACATACACACTGTATGTCTCTGTTTGAATAATAATGTGAAGATATAATAAGAGTGCATGGAGATGAATGAGTATCTGGGGATAAACTGCAGCTACATCTACTAATTTAACCAAGAATAATGAGCAAAAGGAGGAAAGCAGAATCTCTATAGGAAACACAAACTAGTTTTACTTTCATCACATTACCAATCTAAACAGCTCAACCATTCTCCAACTAAGTAATAAGTGGCAGAGTGACATTTGAGTGGGGCCACCTCTTCTCATCTATTGTCGTGGCTTTTGATGTTCCTTTTCAGGTCATTAAGCTCCATTTCCCATTCACAGAGAGCTTGTGTGGCGGCCGTTTGAGCACAACAATGGACTCTAATGACTTAACGCTTCTGTTTTTATTCTCTACCTCTCACCCACCCGGCCCCCCTCCCACCTCTTCTACCTACTCCTCCATTCGCCCCCACAACTGCCCCCTTCACCTCTTTTAATGGTGGCTCACACCCCTTTTTTGGCTGCCCACTTTTTTATGGGGAATTGTAATGAGCTGCAGCTGTGGGCTAAAATCTGGGTGTAATGTTAACCCAGGCAGAGGACGGTGACCCAGCAGAACAGAGGTCAACACATTGTTTTAGTGCCAGGTCGAGGGTCTATTAGAGGCTATAAAGCTTAGTTTAAAGTGACAGCATGCAACAGCAACCACCAGTGCTTACTCATACTGGTGGTTACACATACTCTCCCCTTGAACGGTCACAGTGTCTGCTGAGTAATCATTTGGCTTTAGAATGGACTTGTATTTGTTTTCTAAAGTGACCACAACTACTCTGTTACATATGAAAACTATTGTCAGGACAAAAATATGACTCAGTAGTGGAAGGTGGAGGAGCCAAATACCTGTCCTCAGGCAGTTGGGGGGTGTCACGTACAGCCTGTGATATGATTTTCAAAAATCCACTGCACTTTCGCTGCTCCTGTTAAATTCCACTGCTGCAGTTGTACCATGTGTGGCTGTGCATTGCAATGGCTGAGAAACGAAGGACCAAAGGACCCATGGAATTACCAATTCCTCCTTTAGCTATGACTTACACAGCAAGAAAGAATAATAAGAAAAGAACAGTGGCTGGTCAGAGCAGGCACCTCCAGTCCTCTGTGACTAGTGGTTTGAGAAGATCCCCAACCAGCTCTGAACACAGGTCACGGAGGACGATTGACCATCACTGAGCCCACACTGAGAGGAGCCAGATGAGGTGGCTTGGGCATCTGGTCTGGATGCCTCCCTGGTGAGGTGTTCAAGGCATGTCCCACTAGGAGGACACCCCCGGGGAAGATCCAGGACATGCTGGAGGGACGATGTCTCTCATCTGGCTTGGGAACACCTCAGGGTCCCCCTAGAAAAACTGCACAAAGTAACTGGTGAGAGAGCAGCCTGGGTTTCCCTACTCAAGCTGCTGCTCCTGTGACCTGACTCCACAGAGAAGTGGTAGAAGATGGATGGATGGATGAGCCCATGTCAGAACACCGGTCAGACTGGAGGTGCTGGTTCTGATTGACCACTCAGAGCCGGCTAGAACCCAGGTCAGAGGTCATGCAATCAGTCTAAGATTAGGTTTATTTAACACACTAATTTAACTGATCAGCATGGTTTAAAAAAAGCTTTGTGACTATTCATCTTTCTCTGATATGTTACATTTTCTTTACTTTTCATGTAAAGAGAGAAAGGCTCTTGGTTCATAACAGCACTGCTAGCATTGGGACATACTAAGCAATAACGGTCAGTTTTGCTCAGATATGTTTGTGCTTGTGATGCCTGCTGTTGCTCAAATGATTGTTGTCCAGGTGTCACCAACTCCAGTCCAACTGTCTGTACCCACCCACTGTATCCTGCAGCTTCTGACTGACTGAGCGCATCTGACCCAGGTCATCAACATTGAGTAGGACAGAGACAATTGGAAAACAAACAGGGCAGTAGCTCTTGAGAACTGGAGTTGGTGACCCCTGTTGTAGTTGCACACTGAATGGCGCACACATGTTGAGGAGGATGGGCTTAAGGCTGGCGTACACTGAGATTTTAGAACGTGAAGTTATAATAGACTCTATCACTGTTTAGGCACACAACATCCACACACAATTGTGCCACTGTGTACACTGTACGAGTGAGTTCTCACACCCCAAACATTTATTTTTTCCTGTTTCTTTACACTCTTCCTTTGGAGTGTCACCCCATGCATCTGCTCTCTCTCTCTATTACACACAGGCAGGCACACACACACACACACACACCCCCACACACACACACACACACACACACACACCCCCACACACCCACACACACACACACACACACACACAGCTGCACTCTCAGCTCATCAGTCTGATCTCATTAAATAGAAGTACTGTAACTCGGAGCTGTTTGGGCCAAACTTGGAGCAGTTTACCTGCGTTCAGATCCTTGGGAATGGTGGCTGTCTGGCTCTGTCTGGACTGGCCCTTAACAAGTCTCCTCAGGACAACCACACCACCATTATCAAGTGCAGCTACTGTGTCTCTCTCTCTCTCTTCCTCTCCCTCCGATCAGCTCTCAACCTGTCACTCCCACTTAGCGTCTACATTAGCACCGGTGGTTTCCTCATCCTGGTTCTCTTCAGCCCTCCCCGCCTCAATCTCCCCTTGGTGCGTTTGAATACATCTCTCCGATATTCAGCCCCTACTTAATTTGACAGGCCCCTGTTTTGTCAGTCTGACAGGCCCATAGCAAGACACTAATAGGCCACAGAGACCACCAGCAAAGGCACCAGCCAGGGAGGCCCCTGCGGTGCCAGTCCCCATCACCCTCCATGTCTCTCGGGGCGATATGGGCAGGAGAGAGGGGGTCATGAGGGCGGGTGGTCAGGCTGCAGCACTGTCACACCAGGCCACGGCAGACTGGACCAGGCCTCAGTACTGACGCCCATCACCGCTCCTCCAGATCCCTCCTCCCTCTGCTCAACACACACACACACACACACACCCACACACCCCCACACACACACACACACACACACAAAAGAGACAAAAAGAGCAGCCAGTGGGGGCATCTAGGGATCTAATGACTGCGCCTGCCACTCACAGCCACGGCTGCAGTCATCACAGAGATGGCAGCTGAGAGAGGAAATTAACTCCACGCTGTTTGTTTGCTGATGGAGCCACAGAGGAGCAGCTGGGACAGGGATGTGTATATATCTCTGTGTGTGTGTGTAGATCTATCAGTGTGTGTGTGTGTGTTTCCCTGTAGGACTCCTGTCTGACTGATCATGACCTGCTATGCTTTGATAACGTTTAATTGGTAGCCGGTGGTGACGGTGAAAGAAGTCATCTTACATTTGAAACAGCTCTATTGTTTTTGTTTTGTTTGCTTTGCAGACAGGTAAAGGAGGAGACAGAGCCCGAAAACAGGACATCACAACACAATACAATATAATATTAAGTGACACCTATATATAAATCTGCAGTGACTGACGCATACAGATGTGTTTCAGAGGAAATGGAGGTATTTGTTCCCCCTCAGTACTGTATCAGTAAATTGTGCATATGCACCCAATGCATTTTGGCTCATATTCTCCATTATTGTGTTCATTTTTGCTGATTTTGATGCTCATTTTGATCATTACCTTTATTACTTTGTTTAATTTTGTGACTTTTTGTTTATATTTCTTCATTTTATATCTTATTTTGTTGCTTCATTTGCTTATTTTCTTGTTTATTTGGGCAACTGATTTGTTCTTTCCTTCAGTTTCATTCACTTTATTCATTACTTTTTTTCATTGTTATCCATTTTGATGCTTATTGTATTCTTTTTTGTTCATTTTGGCTTTTTGCTGATTTTATTATATATGAATTTCTTTTATTATTTTGTTCATTTTTTAAATTATTTTTCTTGTTTTTTTCTATTATTTTGTTGATTTTATTGACCGTTCATGTTTGCTTTTTTGTTTCTCTTTCATTCTTTTTGTTTATTTTTATTCATTTTCTTGAATATTTTCATTTCTTTTAGATAAGTTTGGTTCATTTTTGGGACTTTTGTTCATTTTTATTCATTTTGTCTCCTTGCCTTGTTCATTTTTTAATGATTTTGTTAATGTATTGGACTTTTCATTTTTTGAAATATTTTGTTACTTTTTTTAAACAATTTTGTTTGGTTTCAGGTTTATTTTGTTACTTTCTTTCATTTTGTTGTTTCTTTCACTTCCTTGTTTATTTGGGGGATTAGTTTGTTCCATTCTTCTATTTTGCTTTTTGTTGCTTATTTTGTTTGTGTTGTTGACTATTTTGTTCAGTTTGTAGATTACTTTGTCCATTTTTCTTCATTCTGATGCTTATTTTGTTCATGTTGTTATTTTTATTTTTTGCTGATTTTATTAGCGTAATTTCCGCACTATAAGGCACACCTAAACGCCGTTAATTCTGTCCAAATATGACAGTGCGCCTTATATATGGACTAATATTAGTCAGGGGGCGTGGCAGAAGTAACAGCAGTAAGAACGATAACGAGTAATTCCAGTCAAGTCCTGCACCATTTGTGTGTGTAAAGACCCCAAAATGGCTCGTTCCAAGAGACACGCTTACTGTCGCCGCTGCGTAGGATTTCCTGACCTTCTCTGTATTTTTCTTCGTCCTTACGGTACTCTGTGGCGATGCGTTCGGGGCCTCGCCACTGCGTCGCTTTTCCTGACCTATTTTTCTTTGTGGTTACTCTGTGGTGGTGGAAAGGCCTGGTAGTGCGTTCTTTGGCTCACCATCACCGCATCAGCACGGCGTCCGCACGCTAGCATCCCGTGGTAAGCAGCCTTTGTCTGTGTTAACAGCCAGCTGCTCCGGTTCACATAGCCGTTAGCCACTTGCTAGGCTAGGGAAGTTAGCGGGTCACGTATGCGTCAGTTCCGGGTCACGGCGAGAAT
>JAQQAE010000713.1:0-30197 GCA_029823295.1 Pseudamia nigra
CATTGTGTCAAAGTGTCATTTCTTCAGTGTTGTCCCATGAAAAGATATAATTAAATATCTGCAGAAATGTGGGGGGGGGGGTGTACTCACTTTTGTGAGATACTGTATATCAACAACGCTTGATCTGGCCTCTCAGCCAACATTGTAGACACTAAAGAGAAATAATAGCTACAAAGTATTTTAAGCTAGTTTTATGCTTAGTACAAGTGTCAATAATTATGAGCTTGGTGTTCATTTCAATACTTACCCAAGTTTCAAATCAAATCAGGAAGAATTAATTTCTGGCAATACTGATGGAAAGACGGTGAGTGATATCCTCATTAATCAGATCTCTCCTGGCTACTCTGGCCTTTTTCACTGTCCAAAAGACCATTATTATATTGGCTTTTAAAATTCTAACATCGGTCAATGCCTGATATTTTCAGAAAATCCTGTTTTGTTGTAATATTCTGACATTTTTGAGTGGTATTTAAGCTGCACAACAAAAAGTGCATCATCAGCTAAGGCAGAGGCAACAAACCATGAGCCATGGAGGGCTGAGACCCTGCAGGATTTCTTTTCAGCCAGTTTCTAATGCAGGCGATTTCACTTATCAGCACTCTTTCAATTTGAGGGGAGGAGCTAATCACTCAAATCTGCTGGTTGGAGACTGGTTGTAAAGAAATCCTGCAGAGTCTCGGCCCTCCATGGCACAGGCTTTGACTCCTCTTGGGAACTAAGATTGGCAAATATCGTCACATAACTGTAGCTGAAGTATTTCATTTATATGAATTCACTGTCAATGCCAGGTGCAAGGGTCAAGAAATGTCTACAAAGAAATGGCAGGTTTCTTAGCTGTACTAGTTAGGGTTAGTAGTTTGTCATGTGGCAGGCCCTTTTAAAAGCACCTGATAAATCACTTCTTTTAACTGACGTAAATCATACATCACCTTGCACATGACAGCTAATCATATTGCCTGACCGTGCTTTAAATCAAAACTACAAGCTTGAAACTATCAACAGTGCATCACTATGCATTTGGAATACTACTGCTCTTTGCTCCAGTTAAGCCTGCTCTAGATTCATCTCATGTCCCTTAACTGAAAAATATAGAGTAAAATTCAAATTTCATGAACAATAGTAGCTACTGAATGGGGGCTGTAGAAATAGAGACAGTTTTAATTGATTTTATTTTAAATTAGAAGTTCCACACTGTATCAAGACTCAACATTGACTACCTGTACAATACCACATCACCATATCTCTATCTGTATACGCAAGAATGCAGATAGGGATATTTAACATCTTGTCCTATATAACTGATGTGATTTAGAAATTCACTTGTGATGGATATAGCAGAAGAGTGAGCTATTGGTACTTCCCTCTTATCTTTGAATATGAATATGTAGATGCTGCATGACAACTTAATTTTGATGATGTTTTGTAAGAATTAAGCAATAAAATATATGCACAATGAAGTAAAAATTGGTTTTGTGCAAGCAGATTTCTGACCCAGCAGCACAGATGGCAAATGGTTAAGACAGGAACTGCCAATGTTTGCTACATACCTGTAACAGCCAAAATTATCAAATGTATCAGTGCACCACCTATGGAAACAAAAATTTTGTGTCTCTGTATCAATTTGCTTCACAAAGGAATGTCTCGAGTCGCAACATGAGCTTGTTCGATAACAACCTCTGGCTTTATAATAAAAGTATATTTATGAACATCAGTGAAAATGAGTATTGGAGAAAATATTTGTTTGGTTTACAAGTCTGTTTCTTTTCCCACTGTAAATGCCTAGAAATTATTTGCCATATCTTACTGATCACATACAAACAAATGCTGATGCCTATGAACACAAACCGTGAAAATCAGTGCATTTCAAAAGGGTTATAGCTTGTAATTATTATAGGTATAAATGCCCATATTTTTCAACTGGATTCATAAGGACTATATTTAACAATACCGCTACAATACAATTTAACAATACTTCAAAAGATTACATATGCAGTGTCTTTAGTTCCAGACCCGGAACCCATATAAACCATGCTATAATTCCGACACTTCCTGTGAACATGCGCAGTAATGCGAATGCTGGACATGTCCCCACCTAGCTATTATTCCGTCCCATGGTTTGGTAAGAAAAGTGGGGAATGCCAGACACATTCCTGTTTATTTATTTTCTGTCACTATTATTTGTTCTATTGTAATGTTTCCAAATGATTATACTAGTGACTGGTGAACTTTAAATTATCTTGATATCGGAACAAATAGTTTGTGTATTGTCAAAATTGATGACCTTTGCCTCATGCTGTCTTTGAATTCACCATTCCATATACAGTATTTTCCTTGTTAACCATTTGTTTACAATTCTTTTTTTTTCATCAATTTCAGTTCGATGGAATGTTTTGACAATGAAAATTACTAATCTTTGTTTGCAAGTGTTTGTTACTGCCATGTGATTGTAGCATATGATTGCTTTCTGAGTGCAAAGTGTATAAGGGAGAATGAACTTTGACGATAAGTTTGTTCAGTTATTTTATCGAGTTACCTTAATGCCAGTCAGTAGTATAATCATTTGGAAACATTACAATAAAACGAATAATAGTGGGGGAAAATAACTTAACAGGAATGTGTCCGGCATCCCAAATATTCTTTCAAAACCACGAAATAATAGCTAGCCAGCAATGTGTTCAGCAGACTGTAATATTTCCAGTACTCACTGGTATAATCATTAAAAAGACATACTTTCGGAACTATAGCTTGCCAATAATATGTCTGGCTGTAACTATTCATAAAAAAACATAGCGCTGGAAAAATAGCCAGGTGGGACCATGTCCAGCATTCGCATTACTGCGCATGCTCACAGGAAGTGCTGGAATTATAGCAATGGATTGTATGGGTTCCGGGTCTGGAACTGCAGCAACAGCCTTACAAGTATTGTCATTTGCTAGCCTTGCCCATTGAGGTTTACTGTAGTTCTAGAAATTTTAGTTAAGGCATGAATGTCTACTTTTGTCCAAATATTTTGTGAACCATTACAAAATGGAATGTTTAAAGGAGTCTCTGAATGGACTATGATGTATGATAAATGGACTGTGTATTCTTAACTCCACCGAGAAAGACAACTGCCATTTGCACCACTGTCTGCAAGGTTAGCCTTATGTTAATGAGTTAGGATCGGTCAACTGTGGTTTAAAGTCGTTAAGCTTTATGTCAAATTTTTTAAATTTAGCTAATGTTTAAAAGGCACTCTGGTGGGCTACTCCATTTGACAACTGGGCAGTTCATTCTAACTTCACTGAAAAACAAAAGATGCCATTTTGAACAAATTACTGCGAGGTTAACCTTATCCTGAGCTAGTTAGGCCAATTAAGGTTTAATGCTTCCATGGTTTAACACCATCAGCTGAGTTTCTCCTGATACCTACTTAACCTTTGACTTGGCTCTATGTGAAATTATATTTGAAATGTAATATTAAAGAGAACTGTGAAGGATTACCGTGCATAATAATTAGGCTAACTTTTTTATCATATTTATCGCCACTGAATAAAATGATTATTTCAGCTGCCATCACTTACCATTAGCTCACAAGGGTAGTTTATGCTAATTAGCTACATAAATTGAGGTTTAATACCTAGTTAGTTAACTTTTGTCCTAGGTTTATGTGAAATTATATTTAAGGTGTAATATTAAAGAGACTCTGAATGACTACAATGTACGATAACTAGGCAGTGCATTTTTAACTCCTTTGAAAAAGAGTGAAAAAGTATTTCAGCTGCCATCACTTGCTATTAACTACTTGGCTACACGGTTAGCTTCATGCTGATTACCGAGGCCAGTTCAGGTGCAATCCGTCATCTTAGTTTCTCACGACACGTTACATTTGTCCTTGTTCTACGTGAGACTGCGTTTAAAATACGGTGTTTAAAGGGACTCTGGAGGGCTGCAATGTACGATAAATGTGCTGCTCATTCTTAAGTCCGCTGAAAGTTGCCTAACGTGTTGTGGGTGTTGCCTTTGTGCGTTTACTCAGAAGTGATGCTTACTTAGTGTAATGCTGAAGGAGGAGGATCACTGAGAAGGCTTTCACTGTAGCCAACACGCACACCACAGGGTCTTGGATTTGTTTGGCTTTACCTGGATATTCTCCGTTCGCCGATGACTTCCTCTCTGTCAGCGTGGATTTGGAGTGAGAGGTTTTGGCTTCCAGAAAATGTGACGTGGGCGGATCTGGAGCATCCACCACCTGGAGTGGAGTATCCCCGAGTAGGACACATCTTGTTCGCCTTTCCCCTGGCTTTAGGAGTGCTCATACTCAGACTGGTCTTTGAAAGGTAAAGTCAAACTACCGCCTCTATATGTGTTGGTTACTTTACTAGGTAAGTGTTCCACAGGAGTGCAGAGTTGACTTCAAGTTTATGCATGCTACTGTAGTATTTGTACAGTAACAGTTCACGCAAAAATAAGTCGTTTAAAGCTAGACTTAAGCACGATACAGTCAATGTTTGACTGTAATGTAGCACATACTTCTGTTAAGTTAAGTCGAAACCATTAGAGGTGCAGTGTTAGGCCAGTTCCCTGATAATTTACCAGACTTTGTTGTTTTTATTGCTCTACAAAAATTACTATGCAGACAGTGAAACAGAAAACATTTTAGTTTTTTTTTTTAAATCATTTTTTGGTCTGTGTTGTTCATTTTTGTTCATTATCGTTTTATCCAAGCTTTGAACAAATCAGAAACAGCATTTTCCTCATTTTCTTGATAGGTTTATTGTCTTTATTTTGCTTCTGATTTTGTTCATTTTCTTGAATTTTTTTTTCATCTTCATCTTGATTATTTTGTTCATTTACAGTCAAAACACGGTAGAGACGAAGCAAAAAGTGTAGTGACTTTACTTGCAGCAGACTTACTGCAAACTTGACACTTCCTTTTCTTTAAAATGGAACATGACTGACAGCTGACATTTTACTACAATTCTGGTTTGACACTTTGCTACAATTCTCATATTTAACAGAGATAGCATTTCTGTGAGGTGATCACACAAATATGACTAATTTGAGTGACATGAGTCAGGAAAAAGCAAAACTGTCTGCTTTATTATGTATTCACCATACATGGTTTAGTGTTTTTGCTGAAAAATTACTGGATGGGAACACCAGCACCTAAATGAAAGTTTACACCAAAGGTTGTGGCTTACTTTTTCCACCCTTAAGAATAAAGTTAAAATTCCACAATTCAATTCACACTTCCTTTTTATTCAGGGACACTGCTTAAGGTAATATTATTCTTGGAAATGTTATAACAGGTTTTGAGATGGAGCATAAACAGTGGTCAGCTCAACCAGATGTGATCTTGTGACACAAATCAGCACTGTGGTCAGTCGTCCCTCCCATCACTCCATCCCTTCTCCTCACATGATAGGTCATCACGCTGCTCAGTTTAGATGAGGTGCTACATTCCCCACAATTCCTTCCATGTAACACTTTCCTATAGTAAAGTTCTCCCTCCAAAAAGATACAGAGCTTCTCACACAGACTCGGAAAACTCGTGTCAGTGAGGGGAGTCCTTGTCAAACCTCTGCTAATGGTCTGTGTCCCAAAAGCCTGACTTTCTGCTTCTGAATGTTTCTCTTAATACACCATCTCTCTGTCCACTCCCTGCCCCCACCCTTTTTTTGCCTCTGTCTCTGTGTATACAGGCTGGTGGCCAAGCCCTGTGCCTACATACTTCAGATTCAGGCAGGAGTGCGTCGACAAGCTCAGTCCAATGCTGTCCTGGAGAGGGTGTATCAGTCTAAAATGGTACCAAGTGTTGCACAAGTTTATACTGGAGTTCAGAGGTTAACACGTTCAAAACCCTAAGCTTCTCTCCTGCTATGCTATATTAACACTATAACTGAAAAAATGAACATAAAATAGAGTTGCATAAATAATATAATGCAGTGATTTCTAAAAATGAACAAAAAAATCTAAATACTTATGAAAATGAACTAAATTGAGAAGAAAATGAACAGCAAATTGTGAAACAAATGTAATAGAATAAAAAATATTCTATAATCCATTTAAAATGGATTGTAGCTTAAACTAATTAAAATGTTCATGTGTACATCACAAGCGTAATGAGTTTTCAGCAATGTCAAAACTATTAGTTTTGTGGTTTTATAGCTGGCACAAAGGAAGATCAGTGATTGTGAACTTTGTCCTCAGTGTCCAGACTCGATGCAGCTGGAAGGACTGTCCAAGCAGCTGGACTGGGATGTCCGAAAAGTGCAAAGGTGGTTTCGCATCCGTCGAAACCAAGACAGACCAAGCACCCAGAAAAAATTCTGTGAAAGCATGTAGGTTCTGCACTACCTCCACTTGATAAGCTTGGAGTCTGTATATACTGTTTGTGGACATTTTCAACAGTTTTCCCAACTTCCTTTACTTCAGGTGGCGACTTACATTTTACTCAGGGATTTTTATTTATGGTATTTGTCATTTGTGGGTGGTGAGTTAAATCTTTTACTTCAGAACATTTATAAAGTGTGCAGTAAGCACATACCAAATTAATGAAATAAACATTGCATCTATTTTTTAGTCACCTTGGATGTGGGATACAAAGCAGTTTTGGTACAACTATCCTTTTCAGGTTAATATTTTCACTATTACCTGCACAATATTATGTAAACCATGTTTCCACAAAAGTTGAGTCACCGTGTAGCATGTACATAGAAACAGAAGCAGAAAGTGATGTCTAGGAAAACAACAAAACCCTTGCCATATGCACTAGTGCAGCCTTGAATCATTATAGATGCTGACTTTTATACTGAGCTCTTTAACCCGAGTACTGTACATGGCATCCATGATATTAAAAAAGAATTTGTTTTTGACTCATCAGACCACAGGGCGTTTTTACATTTCACCTCAGTCTAAATGAGCACAGGCATTTCTAGATCTGGTTAATTTTGTGCTTTCTCTTTGCATGACAGAGATTCAGCTGTCATTTGTGGATACAGTGACAAACTGAGTTCATAGACATTGTTTGTTGGAAGTGGTTCTGGCTCATGTGGTGATGTCCACTACAGAATCATATGTTTTTAGTGCAGTGTTGTCTCAGGGCCCCAAGATCATGCTAATCCAGTACTGATTTTCAGCCATTCCCCTTGTCTATAGAGATTTTGTCAGATTCTCTTTTAGTTTTAATGATGGACATGAACTGCTGGACATGAAATCCCAAATAATTTTACACTGATAAAGATTGTTTCTCCATTTGCCAGAAAAGTCTTTAACTGAGTGGTGAGCCCCCCGCCATCTTTACTTCAGAAAGACTCAGCATCTTTGTTCCTAGTCATTTTACCAAACTGTTTCTCATTAACCTAATGAACTGCAGGATGGGACATGTTTCCAGTGTTTACAGGCCACTAACTCAACTTTTTTTTTAAATTGTTGCTGGCATGAGATTAAAAATTGACATATTTTAAACAAACTGATGTTTCTCAGTTTCAACATGTGATATGCTGTTTTTGTCTTATCTTCATTTAAGTGTGTTCATTGCATTCTGTGTCTAAATACATTTTACACAGTGACTCAAACTCTCTTGAAACAGGGCTATATTTTTTCTATTATGGGACGACTCTACACTGTCAGGCACCATAGTACTTGAAGGTCGGTAGAGCTACATGTTTAGTGCCAGTGTTTTTGTGTCACTTCTTAACCACAGCCTCTGAGTCCAGGACAGTTCACCCACTACGTAGCAGAGCTGGCGTTCTATTGGTCTCTGATGTTTTCCCAGTTCACAGACATCAAACGGAAGGTGAGTCAGCAACAGCCTATTATTCTGCAATAACTCCAACTTTACATGCCTTGACCTTTTGTATCATTTTGTAACACTTTGTGCTGTTAGTTAATGCTTAGAGTCCCAACTAGAGGTGTGAATGCAGCACCTAAAATGAGCAAAATGTCCTCGCAGTAATTATTTTCATATCAGCCAGTATCGGTAATTATCATGGTGTCATTATTTTTATTATTTAAGCATGTTTTTTTCTTCCGTGAAAACTTAAAGAAAACAGCAGATGATCATTTGTGGTTTTATTAGGAATAGATGCAGTAAGATCATTTATCCCAATATACCATTGTGGAATTAATAAAGTACTATCTGAATTTGACAAAAAATGACAACAACAATGTTAAAGATGTAAAAAGATCTAAAGACAAAAATGCACAAAAAAAGATGTAAGATATAAAAAGCGGGAAAGGACAGAAAAGATGCAAAAGAGACAAAAACATAGTGAAAGACATAGAAAATGCAGAAAGAAGATGAAAACTGTAACAGATGCAAGGAAATACAAATGATGCATCAACACAAAACTAAAAAGATGTTTTTGACAGAAAAAGACAAAAGATGCATAGATAAAAAAGGACAAGAATTACACTAAAGACACAAAATACTAAAAAAAGCTCAGATTTGTAATTTCTTATACAAATTAAAGAAAACAATATAAAATGCATATTTATGATAATTATACTCTAAATCTTCATCTTAATTCCTCTACAATCACTGCTGTAAAATGAGTATTTGATGATGAACAAAAGCTTAATGTGAAAGACTAGAAGTGAGGAATGTACTTTATTTAGTCTTAGCTGAATGTTTTTTGTGTATCTACAAGTTCTCCAGTATTTCTTCCTCTGCACCCGCTTTAGTTGTGTGTGTGTGTGTGTGTGTGTGTGTTTGTTTCACTGCCGACAGGATTTCCTCATCATGCTCATCCACCACCTGGCCACCATCGTCCTCATCACGTTCTCCTACGCCAACAACATGCTTCGAGCCGGCACGCTGGTCATGTGTGTGCATGACGCATCTGACATTTTCCTAGAGGTGAGCAACTGCAGATGATGTGTTTTTCTGGCGCCTTACTAGAAGCATCTGAAATAATTCACTGAATTAAAATCATGAGTAAATGATTTTATATCAGTCTGCGTGACACATTTAGAGGAATTATTCCCGAACCTTTTGAGGCTCAATATACAAGGAACCCAACTTAGACTGAAAAAATGTCATGATCTCTTGTTTTGGTACTATTCATGAATCCAGATATCATAGCAATTTTGTATCCAATAAAATTATCAAATTAATTAAAAGATTGTGTAAAAAAAAAGACAATTAACATCTGTTTTTTTTTAAGCAAATCAGAATATGACATTTATTTTACTCTTTAAATTGAATCAATTGTTATGCCAGAATATTAAATAAAAATGAATAAAATAATAGTGTTTTCTATCACCAAACAGGTTCCCCCCCCCACTTCCACAGTTTTATTAAAAGAAAGCGCAAATTCACTAAAAGTGACCAAAAAAGTGAACAAACCTCACAAAAGATGTACTGGAAATGCCGAGATGAAGTTGCATTCAAAGAACAAACAAACTTTATCAAAAATGATCGGGGGAAAAAAAAAACTTCAAAAATTGACTAAATTAACTAATGATCTATGAAAGGAACAAAAATTAGTAAAGGGGTCAACAAAACAGGAACAAGATAATATACAATATTGACAGAAGTGAACACAATAATGAACAAAATCAAGAAAATGAACAAAAATAAAAATGTAATGTAACATCAAGTAAATGAACAAAATAAACAACCATGAACACAATAATAAAGAAAATGAGCAAAAATAATGAACAGTTAGTGACCGCATAAAAAAGGATGCAGTTAACATTCAGTGTAAAGGGTATATTCATTGAATAAAATAAAACTGTATAGATCGCACAAAAAGGGGAAATTCACACTATACTGTACTACTATCCTCATTATACAGAACATCAGAAGGTGATTTGTGACAGAGTCTATTATTATTCAACACTTATAAGAGACACTGGGTTGCTCGTTTTCACTGTGAATGGTTAATCTTCTTTTCCCTCAGGCAGCCAAGCTGGCCAACTATGCCAAATACCAGAGGCTGTGTGACAGCCTGTTTGTGGTTTTCAGCATAAGCTTCTTCCTCACACGACTTGTCATCTATCCTTTCTGGTGAGACGAATCTTACAGATAATATTTCTTAGCCATTTTTATCCATAAGTATCCTATTTGTGTGAGTAGTAGCTGTTGGGATCATGTTGTACCCTCGTGTGTGTTTTGTAGGATTGTTCGCAGTGTCCTGTTTGAAAGCTGGGAGATCATAGGTCCATATCAGGCCTGGTGGCTCCTCAATGGTCTGTTGCTGGTTCTGCAGGTTCTCCACATCATCTGGTTCTACCTCATCACTCGCATCGCTATCAAAGCTATGTTCAAGGGAAAGGTCAGCCAGATTGTCCCAGAGATTTTTTACTCGTTTTTCTGCAACTGTTTGATAATAAATGGTGGATTCTACTGTACAGGTTTCAAAAGATGACCGCAGTGACATCGAGAGCAGCTCGTCGGAGGAGATTAATTCCAACTGCAGCAAAACCAAAGGACAGCAGTGACTCTGGTAATCTTAAAGAAGATATACCATATGTTTCCAACAGGTTAACTTGGTCCCAGAACATGTATTACAAATTACAGCTCAAAATACCACACAGATTGTTCATTGTACCATGAGGATAAACGTCAGCTGTGTTCCAAACAGGCTGGTTCAGTGCATGCTGGTTTAAATTAGTGATCAACCAATATGGGTTTTTCAAGACCGTTACTGATTATTAGTAGTTAAGGAGGCTGATAACTGATATTTGGAGCTGATATTCATTCATAGAAGTGTAAAAATTGGCGTACAAATGTTGAATAATACGAACACTTAACTTCGTATCAATGCCTAAAGCATGTTTATTTAACCGAACAGAAAATAAATGACTCCAGACGTGCATGGATCCAAGACTCACAAGTTATTGTAGTAGTTGTGAGCTGTAGAGTTTTTCATGTGACTTTCACACAAACGCACACTATTCTCCACATTACATACATTCTCCCCAGTCTGCTCAGCGTTTAGAGCCAGACCGATGAACTAATGTTATGGTATAAACTAATTAGCCTCCACCTTAGCGTGCTTCCCTACAAGAAAACAAGACTGAATTGAGTTTTTTTATGTGCTCTCTCTCAATCACACACACGCTTTTACTGCCACAGACTGTTTGACTGTCGATATTATCAGCACCTTCTTTCAAGTAATTCAGATATGTCGGGAGGTACGTTAACGGCAGCTAATGTTTACTCCACTCTATTCTGCTACACACTGTAATGTTAGTGGTAGTTGTGAGATATAGAGCACTGGGATGTTTATTACAGTTTCACTAGAGTTTTCTGCGTTTACCTTTGACGCATGCTCTCCAGAGCTTGTGAGGACACGCACACACGGCTTACACATACTGTGGCTTGCTTAACCAATCGGATGGTGCCGTGGGCGCAACAATTCTGAAGACAGAAGCGGCAGGAGAGAGGGAGAGGGGCGGCCGAGCCGAAATAACCCAGTTTTTGATTTCTTGATATCGGCCCGTCGGATTAAAAAAAATATCGATACCGATATATGTCAAAATTCCAAATATTGGCCGTAAAGCATCAAAGCGCCATAAATGCACATAAAGCACCAAAGTTATGCACCTTAAGGTTTTACCAATAGGACGCAACTTTGTAAAAAACTGAAGAGGCAGATATATTTGAATTCCAGTTGAATTATACCATCATTTACACTTTTCTTTTTGAATAAAAAAAAAACAAAACATTTAAGTCATCAATTTGTAAGTGTTGAATTATGAGGCTGTGAAATTATGTAATTTTGAAAACTATTAACCTGAAGTTTACATGACAGTAATGTAACTGTGTCTCGTCACAGTCTGTCCCGAGCTGCTGGGGAGTATGGGCAGTTCCACATCACCTCGAATTATTTTCATCTCTTTCACAACTTCTGGAAGTATGATATGAATTTCACCTAAGTCGCAGCTGCTTTTTTCTCAGGGATGTATATCACATGATGCAGAAGTGCAGTCCACACAAAATTAACTGAAATCAATTTATTTTTATGACAAGCTGCGGTCTTTTCTAAAAATAATCTCGAATTAACAAATGTGTAAATGAAGACACACTTCAAAAGTAACTTTAAAAACTATACATCTCATGCCATTCCTGTAATAGAGTTTTTTTTTCCCCCCTTGGCATTAGGTTCCATAACCCAGAGGACAAAGGGACTTATCACTCTGAAAGACTGCTGACCATGTCCATTTTCTGTTGTTGCCATGGATACCATCATGTAGATGTTCTGGTGGTCGTGGAAGACTGACTGAGGGCAGTGATATCACAGTAACACTCAAATCACATAGCCTGTTTAGATACAGTTAAATGTAAATGGGCTGTGTGTTATGGAAAAATAAATGAAAACCTGATTTTTCACGATATGTCTCCTTTAACAGTGAAATTCATGACCACTGAATAGTGAAAGGGAATATTTACTTTCAGTGTGGTATCCGTTCACCTCCTGTGTGCCTGTAAGACACTTTTTATATCATGATTTCCTTCAAAGAGTGTCAGTAGGCTGATGTTCTATAACTTGAATATCCGTCAAGTTATTACACCGGAGCCATGAGTGGATACAGAGGAAACAAAAAGCCAAAAAATTGTGGTCTTACTGGGTTAAGTTTACACTGTATCAGATTTAGAACTGCTTTTTGATTATGCAAGCACACAAAAAAATTTTGCAACTCATTTTATAAAGACTTTATTACTGAAATGGTAATATATTTTTGCTTTGTTGTACATACTGTTTACCTAAAGCCATATGAGATATCTTAATAAAGCCTTGAGTGTATCTGTTGTAGATATGTTGGTTTTTATTATGGTATGGAATAACGTCACTAATAATGAAATGACAGACTTTTTCAATACCGTATTTTCTCACAGCCAGACAACATGTCAAAAACGTCCTCACTGAAGTCGTTGTACCTGAGGCTGAAAGAGATGGAGACAAAAGGACTTGTTAGATGGCTTTTTGTACACTGACACAAGACATTTAATCACTGTGTGTTTAGACCATGCTTACATCATCTCCTGCATGTTGTGGCTGTCCTGCATGACTTGGACCAGTGCTGGGACAGATGCATCAGTCAGTGAGTTGTTCCTCAGCTCCAGACTCTTCAGTGTCTTACTGGCTCTTAAAGCGGCACAGATGTCCTCAACACAGGCATCTGTTAGACCGGTCATTTCAACACTGCAACACAAACACAGTAAGACAGTCAACAGTGTGCAGTGAAGTAAAGGTGAAACAAGTAACTAACTAATTGTTAAGCAATTATAAAATGAATCAACTATTGGGAAACTCTATAATCAGTTTGAGTACTTTATTCAGAAGAACAAGCACTTTTTTGTGGTTAAAGTCAAAATTGTCTTCTGTCAGTTTCTTAAACACATAGTTTCTGGTTTCTTTATTCTTGTATTAGAATCTTACCTATTTGCTTAGTTAAATCCAGGTGCTGACTTTTTTTTTGGCTAGGCACTGTATTAATCCATTTTAATAACATATTGAAGCTCTCCAGTTTTTTTTTTTTAACTTTTATAAAGCTGTGTTGATTTATACCTGTTATTCTTAAATATAGTTCATATAAATCCCAATTAAAAATATAGACTTTTATACCTTTAACAGCTACCACGTAAAATGCACCCCTATTGAAATTTGACATTAGCATCAGAAAATGGAAACAAGTGTTAAAAAACTCTATAAATGCCTTAAATTCAGGTAGGTCCTTAATAGTCTCTAAAATGTTTTAAATTTTAAATAGTCTTAATTGATATTGCAAATGTCCACATTTCTAAAGCTACAACTGCACCTAATGTCTTGTTTTTTTCACTGTGAACATCAGCATGTATGCTGGTAAAATCAGATTTGTTCATTTTTGTGGAGATTTTTTTTATTCATTTTTTGGCCAAGTTGTGGGTAATTGTGGTCATTTTGTTCATTTGAGTGATTATTTTCTCAATTTTTGCTAATTTTGTTGATTATTTTGCACAATTTCCATCAATTTACTTTTGATTTTCGTTCATCTTTAGTGCTTACGTTGGCATTCACACTATACAATCCAAATTAAGAAATTATTTTTCATTAATTTAATGCTTATCACCGAAAATGTGGAACAGGTCAGATATGATCACACAACCACAGGATTCCTTTGGATTTGAACAGAGATGCAGCAGCCAATAGATTTGTCCAAACAGAATATAACATCCTAAATGGGTTTCAATAATCTCCCTAACTCCTTTAGTCTTCTTTTCTTAAGTATTTTTGTGTATTTTATTATCTCATTCATCTTTTGTTCATGTACATACATTCTACATATGACATGTTCCATCTTTGTTTCTTTTACATTCATTCTGTTTATTACATGGTTCATTTTTGTTTCTTTTCTAGACTATTTTGTTCATTTTTGTTCTAAATGTGGAACAGCTCATATATGACAACGATTCGGGGGGATGATAGTGTGTGAAGATGTCAGCCTGAGCTTTTCCACACTTTGCAGATGCTTTGGTAACTGTGCAGATTAATCAAAAATGCAAATACCGGTAATCACCAGCAGCAGCTCTATATTGTGGTGGATGACTTTGTTCAACTCACTCCAGGTCCTCCAGCAGACATGATGGATGTGCAACCGCCTCCCACAGATGCTTCACTCCTTTATCTCCTACTTTATTAAGACCAACAGACAAGGACTTCAGCGGCGGAGTTCCTTTTCTCAACAGTGAAGCCAGTTCTACGAAGACCACCTCAGTTAACTCGCATCGAATCAAGCTGCAGGTGGAGCAGGAACATTTACCGATAAGTTTATCAGAATGTCACGTTATATTTACAGAAGGTGGTGCATTGTTACACAAAATCAGGAGTATTTATTTAAACAGGTGACTCTACCCAAGCTTTTCCACTGGACATCCAGGCCTGCTGAGGGCTTTGCAGAGCAGCAGCGCCCCCTCCTGGCCCACATCGTTCACTGACAGGTCCAGTTCTGTCAGAGAGCAGTGTTCAGACATGAGGACCTCCATTAGGCGAGGACAGCAAGCGCCCGTCAAATCCACATCAAACAGTCTGAACAGATGCAAAACATGGCAGAAGCGGAGAGTTAGAGGTGACTGTGTAATGTTCAAACAGGGAGTATTTCACCGCGATCACTCGGGCTGCACAAACAACTGAATTATGATCAGAATCGCAATATCAGTCTGCAATTGTAGAAACCGGTCTAAAGACCGCAATTTTGTTCATTTTGTTGATTATTTTGCTATTTTTGTTTGGCTATTTTACTAATTTCTGTATATTTTGTTGAATATTTTGCTAGTTTGCTGTATTTTGTTTTTTTATTTTACTAATTTCTGTTCATTTCATTAATAATTTGTTATTTGTACTGATTAGTGTTTATTTTGATTATTCCTTTGCTGGTTGTTTTGCTTATGTCATTAAATTTGTGTTTATTGTTTATTCCATTGGATTTTTTGTTAATCAATCCACTAATTTGTGCTTATTTTCTTAATGGTTTGTTGACTGTTTTGTCAATTTTGGCTCATTTGTTCATTATTTCTTTATTTGTGGCAATTTATGTTCAATTGTGAATATCTTTTTTGCTCATTTTACAAATGCGGCTTTGTTTTGGTGATTATTTGGCTAGTTTTGTTTATTCAGTTGATCATTTTACTAATTTGTGCTTATTTTGTTAATTTTTTTGCTATTCTCTCAAATTTTGACTCCTTATTTGTTGCAATTTATGTTAATATTGATGGTTGTTTTGCTCATTGTATTGCTTGTTTTACAAATTTGTGTTAATTTTCTTGATTATTTGACTCATTGTGATATTCTGGTGATTATATAGACAATTTTGTTTTTAGTTTTTTTTTCTAATGCTGTTATTTTGCTGATTGTACACTTTTGTTCATTTTACCACTTTTTTGCTCATTTTGTTAATCATTTTATTTTTTTAGCCAATTATTCATTTTGTTGATTCTTTTTTTGAATTGTTTTGTTTATTTTACAATTTGGTTGCAACTAGTTTGCTAATTGTTCTTTTCTTTTTTGTTAATTATGCTGCTAATTTTTGTCCATTATGTTGGATATTTGTTCTCTGTACTTTTTGTTCATTTTGATGATTTTTTTGTTGATTTTTAAGTTCATTTTAGTAATTTTGTTTCATTTTGACGATCATGATATTCATTCTTATATTCTTGTTCATATTATATTAATTATTTTGTCAGTTTTTGTTCAATTTGCTAATTTGGGGCAACTTTTATTCAGTTTGATGATTATTTTGTTAGTTTTGTTGTTGATTAAATAGAAATTTGTTTTTCTGCTCATGTCCGTAAAATTTTGTTGATGTTTTGCTAACTTTTGTTACATTTTTTTATTGTTTTGTTCTTTTTTGTTTATTTTGGTCGCATTTTCTTAATCATTTAGCTAATTTTTTTTTGTTTTGTCTTGTGATTTTGTTCAGTTTTGTGGAATTTTTGGTAGCTTAGTTGAATTTTTGCTAACTATTTTGTGAACATCTGTTCCGTAAAAATAAATTGTTGGATCATTCTCTTATTATCTCTGCCAAGGACGTTATGTTTTTGCCGGCGTTTGTCTGTTGTTAGCAAGATTACTCAAAAAGTTGCAAAATGCACAGATTTTGGTGAAATTTTCAGGACAGATGTGAAATGGGAAAAGGAACAGGTGATTAAATTTTGGAGGTGATCCGGATTGCCCTCATGGAAATATGTATTTTTGTGAATACCTATTGAACAAATAATGATACAGGGTGACCCAAAAAACGGGAACTTTTTAACAATCCAATAAAACCAAGAGTGATGGAAGAAAAATATTTCATTCATAGTAATAGAAACCTTAAAACACTAAAATGGCGGAGTGTTTACTTGCTCAAGGTCACTGTCTCGCAGTGCTGCCAATACGCACTTCAAAGTTTTTTTTTTTTTGGGTCACCCCGTATGACTGCAACTCCAAATACCATGGGTAAGTTTTCATGGTCAAAGAATCCAACAATGTAGATAAAATAAATGTAGGCCTGTTATTGTTGCATGTAAATCACATTATGGGGGAAAATGAGCTGCTTGGTCAAGTTTTTAATTTTCATTTTGATGATCCTTCATCCATCTTCTGTTATTGTGGCATTGTTATTATGTTCTGTACTATTTGTTTATGAATATGTTTATGTTGCTCTTTGTTAATGTAACTGTAGAAATTGCAAAAATGCCACATCTGCCAGGTGGTTGTTTTGTTTCAGTTACACTGTACAAAGAGAGTTATGGTGTTACTTTTTCTTCTTTTGTTTGCTCATGTACTAGAAAAACCTGCGAACATTTAATTAAGCAAGGCAACTTAATAAAAATTACAAGATGTAATCCAAAATAATTAGAATAAGATTGTGCAGCCCTCGTATTCACTGACGTTGAGTTGTAAATTCTGATGTGCATTTGTCACTTACATGAGACTCTGCAGTTTACAGTGCGGGTGTTTCAGACACTCACACAAAGCCTCCACTCCACCATCGCCAATCGTGTTATTTGCCAAGTTCAGTTTCCTCAGTTCTGATTGGCCAGAGCACAAAGCTGTTGACAGATCTGCCATCGATGCTGCGGTCAACAGACATCTGTTCAACCTTTTAAAAAATGCATAACACAGGAAATAAGCAATTCAACCACAGTACAATACCTTAGATCCTGCTTCACAATTTGAGCTCTGGATAAGAAGACTAATCAAAGTTTTCAGATGGTAGCTTGATCCCTAACTTCTGAAATGTGATGGAGAGGAAGATGAATGTTACGTGTGGTCAAAAAACACCAAAGTGATTACATTTTTGCACCAGGATTGGCACCAAAGAGTCGTGTGAAACATGCAAAGAGCATGCCAGGATAAATGAGAACTGTCAATGAAAATAAAGGTGATGTTAAAACATGAGTACGTGTTACGTTCATCTGTCATTTTCTGCAAATAAAGTTACTACAGTACATGACAATATTCCTACTGAGAAGCAAGGAGAAGTAACACATACTGTATAATTTATCACATATTTTAAATAGTAAAATGTTTGTATTCTCATTATTTTCCAGATCTCTGGACTGCTCTACCAAATCAATGTGCAATAACTCCACATTTTGTCAAAACTGAGCTAAGACTGGAATAGGATTTAATGACATCTATTTTACTTTGTAATAAAATGCCTTGAATTACTTACTGTATATTTCATTTCAGAGAAAATCAGGTGTCAAATTTGCAGTAACTCCAAAATCCAGACAAAAAACAATGCAAAGTGAATGTTCTGACTGAAATTAATACAATAATTATCTAAATAATCAAGAAAAGGGGCAAAAAAGAACAAAACAAGGAAAATTAAGAAAAAAACAAACACTGAAGAAAATCTATGAAATTAGAAGAAAATTTGACAAAATCAAGAAAATAAATGAAACAAAAAAAACGGAAATGAAAAGCAATGAAAATAGAATCAATACAGAAAAAAACAAAGAATAAATCAAATTAATGAATACAAATTTTGCGCAGTTACCGTACTTCTGATTGCCTTAGTGTGAATGCAGGCTTACTGCAGATCCTGTAGTTTGCAGTGTGGACTCCGCAGAGCTTGGCTCAGTTTGCTCATACCCTGGTCACCAATCTGGTTGGATGAAAGCTGTAAAACACAAATCTGAGAGGAGGCTGACGTCAGGACAGTCCCCAGACCCTCACACGATGCTTCTGTCAGCTTGCATGTCAAAAGCCTACACAAAACACAAACAGCGGATCAAAAACTGACATTTCTGCTGATGATTTAATGGGTTAAAATACAAATAATCTTACTTTAATGTGTGAAGTTTGCAGTTTCTGATTCCAGTGCACAGAATTTTGAACTTTGCATCACCAAGCTGGGTATTAGACAGATCCAGCTCTGTGGTGAATCCTTTGCTGAGAGCTGAAGCCAGATGAGATACAGCTCCATCACTCAGAGAAGACTGAATCAATCTGCAGAACACATGAGAGCCATGTTAAATAGAGGGAACGGCAAATACCAACCATGTATGTACGGAGCTCTAACTGGTTTTCTTTCAAGCTTTAAACACAACTCACAGTATCTTATGTGATAATGTCATTGCTGGAGTCAGGATCTCTGCAACCTCCTCTGTCAAATCTTTTGATCCATACAGATTTAACTGCTGCATCTCACCAAGCTGTGTTACAACATAGTTCAGTGCAACATAATCCTGGAGCCTCAAGCTCCCATAGCTGATTCCAGTTCTTGCTGAATGGGTGATGATCTCTTTCACCAAACCTTCATTTTGAGTTTGGAAAAGGAGGTGGAAGCAGTGACAGTGCTTCTCGTTGTAATGGCCTCGCAGTGTCATCTCACACATGCTTTTGAACCAAATTTTAAAAGCCAGGAGGTGATCAGAGTTAAACTCCCCAAGGAGGGTCTCTAGTGGTCTGCGTTGAGTTTGTTCTGAGAGCCCTAACATGAAACTATCTAAGTACTTTGCATGGCCTTGATGCTTCTCCAGCTCCTTGTCTACACCTTCTGAAGTTGACTTATCCAAAAAGAAGCAAAGAGCCAAGATGAACTCCTGCATCAGTTGTGAGTGGTACGAAAAGACACATCTGTCTGACTCTGGGTCGCCATGTACTCGCAAAAAAGCATCAACAAGAGTCTGAGTGGTGAGTACTGTTTCAAAACCAAAGGAACTCATTTCCTCTTTTGTGCAGCTTGAACACTGGCTAAGAGCACAATGAGAAGCCATTCTACCAAGGACCAGGACTAGTTCTCTGATGAACTTCTTCTTAAGTGAGAGCTTCTGAATCAAGTGAATCAGGATTTGTACAAACAGCTGAGACAGTGTTTCAGGAAGCTTTTCTCCGGAATCAATCAGAGACTTATAAACAGAACAAACTGTCCAGCAGAATCTAGGGGAGGTACAGAAATCATAAAAGCCAAGAGTTCTTTCCATGTGCATCAGTGCATTGTGGGCAACAGCTGGATCTGTAAAGAAACTGGTGAAGAAAGTCTCCCTTTGGGCCTTTAGAAACCCCAGCACTTCCACCAAGCTGCCTCTCAGAGACTCCACACACTCTGGTCTGCCTGCTACCACACAGGACGCTCCTTTCAGCAAAGATCCGTGAATCAGACTGGCCATCAAACAGGGCACAGAGGCAGCCTGGCTGGGGTCAGAGCACAGGCTGACTCCAGACGGGTCCAGGCTATGCTTGTACTGATCCAGCTCATCAAAAATAAACAAGACTTCTTCAGGCTTTTGTGGAATTACAGGCTGAGAAGAGAGATGACTGTGCTGGTGATGCAATAATGTTTCCAGAGGCATGATGCCATCGAGTACGTTCATTTCACTGAGGCAGAAATAGAAAACATGTGAGAAATTTTGAAGGTGTTTCCCCTTTGTCCAATCCACAATAAGCTTCTGTAATGCGACAGTCTTTCCTGATCCCTCTGAGCCAACCAGTATGACAGTTTTACCCTTGTGGGACAGGAGGGCGTGGATGGAATGGTCAAAGGAGGACATGATGGTTTCCACATTTCCATTTGTCACTTTCTGTTTTTCAGAAGTTGAACATGAAATGTAGCTGTTGTTCATCACATTAGCAGGTACATCTCCACCAAGCAGTGTTGACATGCCCTCTGTCCTCAGGATATGAGCTCGCACAGCATCCTTGTCCATTGTGGAAATCACTGCAAAGAAGTAGATACGGGGCCATTTAGTAAATGGTACAAGTGGTTCACAGACTTTCAGATCACAACCCAAAATAGAAATTAATGTCTTTAGGACCAAAATGTCAACAAAAAAATAAGACATCCATTTATTAGTCTAAATGAATCAATAAATATTGTTTAAATGTAACAGAAAGTATAAAAATAAAGATGTTTTAATTATTTTGACTTAATGAACAAAATAAGCACTACTTGGAAGAAAATCAACAAACTACTTTAAAAAATGAATGCAAAGTGAACAAAATAATCAAGAAAATAAAGACAAATGAACAAAATAATGAAGAAGAGGCACAAAACTGAACAAATGGTTTAAAAGATAAGCAGAAATGAAAATAAATTAACAAAACAATACATACAAAAAGTACAAAAAATGAACTAAATAGCCAACAAAATGTACAGAAATGAAATCAAATCAAAACAATGAGAAAAATAATTCAGAATAAGGACAAAATATCTCATTAAATGAACATAAACAGATGAATTCATATATAACAAAACTACACAAAAGGTGAAAAAACTAATTGTCCAAATACATAAATGTAATTGAACATCATCTTGAAAATGAACAAAAAGTCACAAAGTACTCGACAAAGTAAACAGAAAACAACACAATAACCTCGGAAATGAACAAATGAATCAATTAAGAAATTAACTGAACATAAACAAATGATAAGTCAATGAGCGACACAGTATAAAAGCTCGCGCACCCTAACTCTGGGAAAAATGATAATGAACAGTTTTGAAAATTAATAGTTAGCTCGACTAACTTACAGTACTGCTGATAAATGCCAGGTATGACACGGTTTAAATGCTCGGTTACAGCGCAGTACGCAAAGTAGCTCCTAAAATAGAGATCATATTTATGTTCAAAAACAATTTTAGTGACACAAAGTATGAGTAAATACCGCAGACGTATTTCTGTTTTAGATACAGGGACTGTAGTAGATGACAAACTGCCAATGAAAATACAGGAAGAAAAGAAAGCTGTGTTGACCCGAGGCGCTGCCTTACAGGAGACGGGAGGCCTTCACGGTGCTTGAGGAAAACAAACAACCAAAACACCCTATTTAACCTGTTCCTCAAAGCTAAATGTTTTGCATTGATGAGATGACAATTGAATGAGGTAATAGGTAACATAAGGCAATTAAGCATAGCATCATTATTACGACTGTTAAGAGTCATATGTGGTCCAATTAGTTGTTTCCCTAAACACAACCGACCTCAAAAGTATTTACATTTTAATTTTTATTATTTTAGAGTGCTGCTGACAATCTAAGTGTTGGTTTGTCATAAATCAAAGCATAAAGAAAAAATCTCAAATGTGAGCTCTGACCCTGTAAGAAGAATTTGAGGGCTTATTTTGCCCAATACATCTTCTTACGTATCGGTCAAAAGGCTGCGCAGGAAAAACTGAGTGTAATTTCTCTAAATGGGCACTAGACAGCAGCAGTGTTCATTTGAATGTTCGAATGTTTTCTGCATATTTATCATTAAATATTCATCATAAATGCATCCATAGGCACATTTCAGGGGAATTCATCTCTCTTAGTATTAGTAGACTGCATTTGTCCTCCCCAATAACATAGTTTAAATTCCGATTACACCCATCCCTATGGTTTGTAAATTGTACAGTAGATTGTAACTTTAGATGCTATGTATTCTGAGATGTAGGCCTGCAATGCTAAATCTCGGCTTCTAAATAAATGTGCTTCACACGAATAGCGCCATTTTGGTTCATTTCTGTCACTTTTTGAATTAAATTTTTGCTCTGCGTCCCTTGTGTAGGTTTTTTAAATTCTTGATTCTTTTGTTACTTATTCAGAAAAAACCATAAATTATGCATTAACAACTCCTCAATACACAGAAAACAAAATGCTTGAAATTTTTTTGAGGATCCAGAGATGCCACACAGAAACACAAAACATACAAAGTTGAATATATGTACTGTATATAAAAAATGCAGGTCATTACAACTTTGTGGTGCTCATATTTTATTCTCTTAAGCCAATGTGACATATAAAAGATATTTATATGTATATGTACAGTATATGAATGCAAGTGCTTACATGTACTGTCTGCATTTTCTTTCAACATTTGTTCATATTTCTGTTGTGATAAAAACTCACACACTAAAGCTTAGATTTTATTTTATTTATTGTTTCATAAGCATGTTTATGTGAAAGGATACACCTGAACAGTATGGCGCACATGACAGTCTGAGAGTTGAGGTATGTGGTCGGGTCATTTATTACAGTGTAACCTGGTCAATTCTGAGACATTTAACACAACAGAAACACTCAGTGTGGATGTGGGCTTATCGTTGTTCTTTGATTGTTACATTGGTTGTTTCTGTCTTGATGTAGAGCGGGCCTGACCTTTGCCGCTCACGCTGGTTCACTGCACAGAAGAGGATCAAACTAAAATCATGTGAACATGGAGAGTATTGCTCAAATTCTAGACACACGTACTGGAAATCAATCATTCTGATGATGTTGAAGGTTGTAAAACTTACATTTGGAGGGCACGGTTTGGATGCTGAGCACTGACTGCTGTCCAAGTCTGTAGAGAAAGAAAAAAATATATATAATGAACGTTGATGTAGTGATAGTACAATAAGTTAATAATGATGGATTAGAATTAGTGAACATCACGGGTTGAAGCAAGGTTGCAGGTTTTGTAGGTTTTCTGCACAAATTTGTGAAGGGAACAAAAAAGAGTCAAGAAGAAGAGCAAAGATGAACAAGATTTGCGATAAAATGAGCAAAAATGAACAGAATAAAAATGAATAAACTTTAAAAACATCAAAAGAACAATTAAAAATGAAAAAAATCAACAAAATGTGTCAAAATTAACAAACTGAACATACTGTAGGGACAAATAATCTCAAAAATTATTTTTTTAAAATCTGAATAAAATGATCAAGAAAAGTAAAAAAAAAGAGACAAATATCCTCAAAATGAACAAAAGAAATCAACAAAATGAAAACAATGCACAAAATTGAACAGAAACACCCCAAAAATCAACAAAATTTTAAAAAGAAATCAACAGAAAAAACAAAAATGAACAAAATCAGCAACAAAATGAGCAAAAATCGAGAGATTATAATCAAGAAAATGTGCAACAATTGAACAAAACAAGCAAGGAAATGAGCAAAAATTAATGAAATGAGAAAAAAATGAAGAGAAACAAGCAACAAAATAAGCAAAAGTGAACAAAACTATCTAGAAAATGAAGAAAAAAACAACAAAATAAGCAACAAACATGAACAAAATGGGTCAGAGACCGAACAAAATTAAACACGAAAGAGACCAACATCCTTAAAAAGAACAAAATCATCAACAAAATGAAAAAATGAACAAAATAGTCAAAAAAATGAACAAAACTGAATTAAAAATGAAGAAAATTACAAAAAAATGAACACAGTAAGTGAGAAAGTGAGCAAATTAATGAAACCAGTGATCCTTCATGACCACAACCTCCTGACCAGCCCTCATCCAGGTCCGCCTCACCTCTCCTCCTCTCCTTCCAGCAGCTTCCTGTAGGTGGAGATCTCGATGTCCAGGGCCAGTTTGATGTTCATCAGCTCCTGGTATTCTCGGACTTGCCGCGCCATGTCCTGCTTGGCCCTCTGCAGAGCAGACTCCAGGTCTTTGATGCGAGCGTTGGCATCCCGCACGGCAGCGTCCCCCTGCTCCTCCGCCTCAGCCATTTGCTTGTCAAGACTGGCCCGCTAATGAAAATAGAAGTTAGGAATGTGTCATCATCAAAACTTGGCCACTCCATTGCGACTAAGTAGTATGTGGCTTTGTGGAGCCCAACCCAAATGAAACATCTTTGACATTTTTTCCACTGAAACACATGCCACTATTGACTAAGAATGTGTGATATGAACTGCAAAGCCCCGCAGCCAAAACCACTGTACCTCCAGCAGCACACACCTTAACTGTAGCTTTGATCTGAAGCAACGTATTTTAAGGACGTGCAGCATAAATGTATACAACAATAATCAAGAAAATGAGCGGAAATGAACATGAGTGACACAAGATACAAAAAATGAACAAAATGAGCAATAAAATGTATTACTTTACTATAAATAATTGATCTGATAGTGACTTTTTTTCTTAAACGTTGATGCTTAAGAACAGCAGTAAGTGTTTCTTTTCTTTATTGCCTTAGACATTGCTGAAGTAAGATGATGATTATCTTTAAGATCAGTCAGTCTGCAGTGGTTCTCAACTGGTGGGTCAGGACCCAAAAGTAGGTTGTGGGCTAGTTCTGAGCAGCTCTCGAAGGACGGGGTTAAAAAAATCTATACATACTATGTTTGGTTTGGTTTTATCTGATGTCAGACAAATTTTATTATCTTATCTTGTTCATTATGTTTGCGGTTTTGTGCAATTTTCTCCATTTTGTGAATTTCTGTATTATTTTGTCTTTTTTGGGCATCTTGCTGACTAATTTGTTCATTTTTGATCATTTGTGTGCATTTTTTGATCATTTTTTCTCCTTATCTTGATTGTTGTGTTGTTCGTTTGGTTAATTTCATTCATTATGTTCATTTTCATAATTATTTTGATCATTTTTGTGCATTCCGTTGACCATTTTGGGGTTTTCTTGTGCATTTTCGTGATTATTTTTGTCATTTATGTGCATTAGCTTGATCATTTTGCTAGTTTTTGTGTATAATTTTGACTAATTATTCGTTTTTTATTGTTTGTGTGCATTCTCTTGATCATTTGTATTCATTCCTGTGCATCTTGACTGTCTTGGTCCATTTTTGTTGATAATTTGTTGTGCATTTTCTTCATCATCTTGTTCATTGTATGCAATTTTTTTGACTATTTTGTTAACTTTCTGATCATTTTTGTGCATTCTCTTGAATATTTTGTTCATTTTTGTGTTGTTAATTTATTGATAATTGTTGCACTTTTTTAATCATTTTGTTAATTTATGTGCATTTTCTTGATCATTTTGCTAGTTTTTGTGCGTATTCTGGATGCTTTTGGTCATTTTTGTGGCTTCTCATCGTCATTTTCTCCATTTTTATGCATCTTCATGACTATTTTGTTCATTTTTTTTATCACTGTTGTGCATTCTGTTGATCATTTTGTCAATATCTGTGCATTTTCCTGCTCATTTTACTCATTTCTTTGCACTTTCTTGGCTATCTTGTTAATTTGTCTTCATTCCCTTGCTTGTTTTGTTCATAGGATTCATTTTCATGAATTCTGTTGAGTATTTCTCTCTTTCTCCCTGTGGTTCTCAACAGGTCTCCTCTGGTCTGGCACATTTGCCTTTGTCTTTGAATATCAGGCAGTTGATTAAACGTTTCCTCACCAGAGCTTTGACTGCCTCGATCTCATTCCGCAGACGGTTGATCATTCGAGTGAGTTCAGCTATTTCCCCCTTGGTGCTGCGCAGCTCACTTCCATATATGTTGGCTTCAGCAGACTTCTCGTCAAACTGGTACAACAGGCGAGATAACATAAGAAAAACAGTAATTATCATGTTTAAGCTGTGTGGTCTTTTGTTGACAGGTTATGTAATGGATTTCGGTTCATGGATTGCCCTTTTTACACTACTTTTGTTGCATTTTACATCAATAACAGCATTGTTTATGCCATATCAGGAGTAATTTCTTTAAATCTAGTTTACCTTCCTCCTGTACCAGGCTTCAGCATCTTCACGGCTGTGAGCTGCAATGTCCTCATACTGAGCTTTGACCTCAGACACAATCTGATCCATGTTTAGGCCACGGGAGTTGTCCATCTGCACCACCACAGACGTGTCCTTTAGGTTCTCCTGCAGCTCACGCAGCTCCTTCAGTTAAAACAAAATAAGACACACGAGGCAACTGAAATGAAGCATAAGAAAATGTAGAAGAATTTATTTTGACTTTGCTTTTTTTATTCAGAAAGGTTCATTAAAGTAGTTCTGTACCACATCATACAGGGCCTTGTAGAAGTTGAATTCATCAGTGAGAGAAACCAGTTTATCATCCAGATCCACCTTGGATAAGTAGCCTGAATCAACATCCTACAGAGAGGGAGAAAACAAGAGAAATAAAACTAAAACAACCTTAATCTTCATGCTCAATTTGCTGACTTTTACATGTTTTTTATTTTGTTTATTTGGGAGGCATAATATGCTACATGCAGTTTATCCAAACTGAATCAACACACTATCAGTATCTATCATAGTCATCATGATTCAGTACTGCACCTTTTTGAGCAATACAAACTGATTTTCTGCATCGTGCCTCTTGTTGAACTCATCTTCATACCTGAAATAGCCCAAAATGTTCAGATTACTCACTGAGATATTATCAGCCTGTACTAAAATTGGAGCATCAGTCTACTTGAACTATGCGGACATGAGAACAAAGCTTTTTTAAAACTTACTTTGTCCTAAAGTCATCCACATTTCTGTGCATGGCATTGTTCTCCACGTCCAGCCGATGCTTGTCGTTGTTCAGACTTTCCAGTTGTCTTTGCAGGCTGACGATGTAGTTCTTCAGCATGGGCTCAGCGTTGGAGGAGGCTGTCGTCTTTCCCTGCAACAGCTTCCACTTGGTTTCCAACATTTTGTTCTGCTGCTCCAGGAATTTCACCTGGAACACCAGGAGGTTAAAACCAGCATTATCAAACAGGTTCTCGAATCTCTCTGAACTGGCTTAGGTGACTGAATGAATCATCAGCAGTGACCAGATTAGTTCTTACCTTATCAATGTACGCAGCAAAACGATTGTTGAGAGTCTTGATCTGCTCTTTCTCCTGGGTGCGAACCGTTTGGATGGCAGGGTCAATGTCTACCCTCACTGGGGTCAGGAGGCTCCTATTCATGGTCACAGCTGTTATCGGGACCTGGTTCATCCCAGTGCTGATCTTTGGGATGTTGTAGGTGTTCAGAGACAGGCTGCTGAAGCCCCCTGTAGCAGCACGTGCCCGTGTGCGGCTGCTGGCCGAGTTCTTAATGCTCATGATGCTGCTGTGCGGAGATGTGATGGACAGACCAGGCAGCTGTTCAACTGTGTTGTGGATCTCTGATCTTCTGAGTCCGTGTTTATAGTCTAAAACTGGGTGTGGCATGGTGAAGTGTGAAAAGTTATGTGGCTCCCCAACCCTGTTGGTAAACCAGTCCAACGCATGCCAATAGCTTTCCCACCTACCCCTCTGCAAAGGTTTCATTGTTTCTCCTCTTTCCTGAAATTCAAGCTATGCTGCAGGTGTGCAGCATGTACTGTACCTCTGAGCAATGCATCTCAGAGTTCTCTCAATGTGAGTACTGCATACGGCCAAATCTATAATGAAAAGAAAATTCCAGATTTTCAGGTAAGGTGTCATCCTGAGCAAACAACCTTCCAACTCACACAAGATTATAAAATGTGAAATTAGGAAAAGGGTTCATTATGGCAAAGTTACCAAATCTAATAAATAAGCAACATGCAACAAAGTAGCAGTGAGAATGCAGATCAGAGATGCTTTACATTTTTATTTCATTACTATACAGTTCTGGTGGCTCTGAAAACAACACTAAACTATCAAAACACATAGTTTAGTGTTGAGACACATGAAGCCACATTTTGTTTAACTTACTCTAAAACAGTCTATTTTAATTTCGTTATATTTGTGATGTCAGAAATACAAAGTCACTGTACCCAGTCAGCCCTCCAGGACCACGAGAACCATCAGAACAACCAGGATTAACCTGGACCCCAGTGGGGCATCTACATGATGGTTTCCATGGCAACAATACCACGGCTGTGGTCAGCAGTCACTTATTCACATTTAAACCAGCAGATACTGAAATTGTTTGAAAAGTGAGGAATTAACACATGTGGTACAGTGAATGATCTGTGTGGGGATTTGAGCTGTATCAGGTGCAGTGTGTACTGTGAAAAAACTCAGCACTACTGACCTCACCCTGCCTCTGTAGATGCAATTTGTACTAAGGAAACAAAAACAGTGATGCTTATTCTCTACTGACTATACACTACTACAAAGATAATTATGCACACTAAATTCCTTTTTGCAAATAAATCCTACACACCGTGCTCAACAATAAAGGACAGTAATGTGGAAAAAGCATTATTTATCAATGTAGAGACAGGAAACAGAAATAATGCGTTTCAGGTTTTCATTTTTCCTACTTCATAAACATTCAGTGCTCCTTGAAGTGTTGAAGTGAAACCTGTGCTTCATCATCACCCGTTTAATACACCATCACCGCTCGTCACAGATGGCTGTGAGCACAAACCGGTTTGTTTCTGATCATGTTTCACCCCCCCCCCTCTCCCCAACTCTCCAGCCCGTGTCTGGCTGCAGAAAAACGGGCGTCTTTACCTGAGGAGCAGGCGGATTGTGGATGCGTGCCAGTGGAATCCCTCCCATCCAGACAGACGCGGGACGTAAACACACGTATATAACGGAGGCAGGGGACTCATTCTTCGTGTATATGTTTGCGGAAATACGCAGTTGCCTGGTTCCCCTTTGCAAATATGAAGATTGCTTCGTTCAACGTGCAGAGGTTTGGACAGAGTAAAGTTTCCAATCCTGAAGTCCTGTCCATGCTGCTGAAGGTAAAGTAAAACATGTCCTACATGATTCTAATTTATCTTTGGGCTTAGTTCACTTGTTGTTGCGGTTCAGCAGCTGTGACTTTGACTTACAGCCTGACACATCAGTCGTGTGTCATTGTTATTGTTAATGCTTTGTGTCACAGCCGGTATGATTGGAGAGTCGCCAAGCAGTGACTTAGTGCTGAACAGTTTGAAAATCATGATGAATTATGATCATTCCTATGTCGTTGTCTTCCGGTATCATTAGCGCACGAGGTCAGGTTTGCAACGTAGAAATTAACAAAATAATAATTTAAATGAGTAAAAACACAATGATTGGTGAAATGAGTAAACAGGCTCTTTGGTATTTTTAGATTGTGTCTCGATATGACTTGATCGTCATCCTTGAGGTGGTGGATGCAAGTGGAACTTCCGTTGAACTTTTCATGAGAGAACTGAACAGGTGGTTTCAGTTTTTCCTCTAAACAGAGTAAACGGGCGTCTCCACCTGCGCTGTTTGTTCACTGTGATCGTGTTCTGCTCCCCAGGGTCAACACAGCTCGACCCTACGCCGTGCAGATCAGCAGCCGCCTGGGAAGGAAACGATACAAGGAGCAGTTTCTGTTTCTCTACAGGTGAAATCAGGTTATTCTAGCACATTGTTACAGTAGTTTAACTTGTACAAAATCCCCTTTCCAGAAGAGGAGGGGCATTTTCTAGAATAAGTAATGGGGATCATTTGTGATTTGTTCATGTCTTTAAGCATAGAGGTGGATTTGTCCCCCTAAACATCAGTAACATGCCCCCCCAGTAAAAAAGTTGACTTTAGATCAGTCAAGGGCGTAGGTTTGCATAGGGACGGTAGGGACAAAACACTACCAACTTTTCAGGAAGCTCAAATTGTCCCCACCAACTTTTAAGCAACCTTATTTGCATTATATAATGAATTCAGATATATATGTAATTTAGATTCCCTTCCCAT